>VMDR010033812.1:0-11243 GCA_007922815.1 Macrotus californicus
ACACACACACACATATATATATATATTCCATTAATATAATGATTTATCTTAAATGTTATTCTGAAATTCTGCTAATCCTTGCATCAAGAGAAAACTACTGGCTTATTTTCAAATTAACTTTTGTTTTCACTTCTGTAAATAGCTTTAACAAAATTCATTCTCCCTCACATACTAATGGAGTTTTAGATGTAGGCAAATGATGGGGAAGTAATATAAAAAGACAATCTTTAGTTTATTCTCTAAATTTATCATTCTTGCCCTCTACACGTACTTGTTGGTCCAACGGTTTCCAATTCCAATATGTAAGTTTCCACTTTGACTTTATAAGACATGATCCATATAGAGATGGAGCTATATTTATATTTATTAGCCTTAACACTACCAGAAGCTTCACCATCACCACTTTTCAATTTGCAGAAAATCCAGCATTATCTGCCAAGTTGGCAAAATGTCAAAAGTGTATCTAATGTTTCAATGAGAAGAATTTGTCCAGTTGTAGATGAGTTTGAAGGACTCATGTCAGGTCTGGGGAGAGCTTCTATGTTATAATCTTCCACACTGCATAGATTAATAGAATGGTACAGGTGCAGAGGCCTGAAAAAATCAACAAAATCCTCTGTTTTTCAAAGCAAGTCAAGAATTCCACTTTGAGGTCCATGCAGCCATGAGTGAGGCGTGCCTGGAGTACAGGGAGGCACAGGAGCTGTGAGATGGGGTCAGGTGAGTTTGTGTGGGATGGAGAGAGGTTTAGCTGGGGAATAATTTCATTTCTATCTTTAAAATATTAAAGCAAACTCAGATTATGGAAGCAAAGGCAAAGTTTTCATAAAATTTTAGGATAAAAATATTTTAAAGTTATTTTCTGTTAGGAGCAAGTATTCACAGAGAATATGAGAACATATTCATTTTGCCTAGGAGAAAAATTTCAGATTTACCTAATTCAATTTGTTCATTACACTGGCCAGGAAATAAAAGTGATTGATCAAACCACTAGAATCCAGATTTTCTGACTACCAGGGCTGTGCTCTGATTCATAGTTCTGTGAGGAAAGAGGAAACGCAGAATTAACATCTATTGAATTCCATCCGTGGGCCAGACAGGGTGACAGCGGCAGGCACCGTCATCGTCCCAGCAGTGGTCAAGGGCTAGGCTCCCAGTCAGACTTCCTCAGCGGGAAGTTGGGTCCACCTCTTATTTACCTGTATGACCTCGGGCAGGGCACTTAAGTTCGCTGATTACTAGTCTCTTCATGTATAAAGTGATGATCATCAATGACCCTTCCTCACTGCCAAGGGTGAAATGAGATAACCCTCCCAAAAGGCTGAACAGTACTTGGCCCATAAAGATTGGCTCAAGAAACATTGAATGAAGAAGAAGAGAGGGGGAAAAACTTTGCATGTCATAGGGGAGGACGAAGTGGGAGTAAATTTTGTGCCTACTTTACAAATGAGAAAAATTAGGATTCAGTAAAATTCACCATTTGCCAACAAGCTACCAAATCAGAATGTGAAGTTGTATTTGTGTGCACCCCAAGTTCGAGTTGTGTCTGCTCCACCACCGTGCCTTCTTGTAAGAGGAGCCAGAGGTGGGAAGCACAACGAGACCGTCCATCCACTTAGAGAGCTGGCTGCTGTGCTCATGCTGAGTTCTGAAAGCCTTCTGGCAGCTTCCTGGCAATTCTAAGAATCTGTGAAGCTCTGAACAGGGTGGCAGAAGCCAACGAGAATATTCAGGTGATAGTGCAAGTAGACTTCACTCTGCGTTGAAGTCTGGAACGTAAACTTAACTCCTGTGAGCTGATTACCGGTTTGTTCTCAAGGGCAGGTGCTGTGTCCTCTCTTTCTGCAGAACTGACTCACCCCATGCCCAACACGGTAAGAGCTCACTCCGTGTGAGCTCTGCCAACAATGTGACCTTGGGCAAGTCACTTACTTCTTCAAGTCCAGAATAGGACAGATCCTCAGGCTACAGGCTTGACCAATAATGCAGATTCTTACAGAGTGAGACCCTGAAGGATCTATTCTATATGTAAACTTTCCAGTGAAGTAAAGCTTGCATCAGAAAAAAAGTACAGGTTATGTAAGCTCATAGTTCAATTAACTTTCACCAGATGAACACCATCTCTGATCTGGCGAAAGAGCAATCCACTTCTTGAGGCCCACCACGCTCCCAAGATAGCCACATATTATGACTTCTAACATCCTGGCTTACATTTGCTATTTTTGCAATTTATATAAATGGTGCCACTCAAAGTGTGCTCTTTGCATCTGGCTTCTCTTACTCAACAGTATATTTGTGAAATTCGCCCATGGTAGTGCAGGTAGTCATGGTTTCTTCGTTTTCCTTGCTTTATGGCCAGGAGCTCACTCCCTATTTCATAAGTAAACGTTCCTGGAGCTCCGCCAGGCTAATTTGTAGCTGTGTTGTCTGCAGCGCCTTCGCACTCCTATGGCAGAGTTTAGTCACAACAGAGACTGCAAGCTGCCAGAGCTGAAAATATTTACTCTCTGGCACTAAAGAAAAAAGTTTCCTGGTCCCTGCTCTACAGGATCCAATCACAAGCATACCAGCATTTCATGTACTCTACTGTTGGTGGATGTTTGGATTGTTTCGAGTCTTGCGTTGTTACAAGTAGAGCAGCTGTGAACATTCTGGTACGTGTCTTTTGGTGACATATGTACACACTTTTATTGAATATATGGCATATATACATACATATATATATATATTTTAATATTAGACTGATTCTAATGTACAGACAGGCTTGGAAACTTTTGCTTTACAGGTGTTTAGAGAATTTAAGTCCAATGTATTTAAACTCTCTTGCCCAAGGTCATGATAAAAATAACTGACAGCTGAAATCGACAACCAAAACCTGATTCTTGGAACAGTTCTGTTTTTCCACTGTAGTTCCTGTCATCATTATCTTTATAACATTAAATAAAATGGTGTTTCCTTGGCCAAGACCTTTCACGAATAGGGCTCTTTTCTACCGTATCTGGTTGTAGATTTTCAAGAACAGGAAACTCACTGCTTTAATAGAATTTTGTAGAAGGAAAGGATAATATGAATCACTTAACTCAATTCCTCATTTTATAAATTAGTAAATTGGGTTATAGAGATACTAATAATTTGTACAAAGTAGGCATTTTGAGTCTGGACTTTTACCATGTAGTACAAAATGATTTTGAACTTGCTATTTTTGTCTTTGCATTTGATACCATTTTAGTCAATTAACTTACAAAAGTACTACCTACACATTTTAACTATTTGCACATTACAGAAGTATCTAAAGTAAAACAAATTCTTTCTCCTTGTCCTTTCAGCTGTACACTGTATAGCCTCTCCCATATATATAGATAACATGAGCCCATCACGTGGATGAGGAAGAAATATAACTTCATTTCTCGTTAACTCAAATTCGTTTCTAGTTTGAGGTTCCATTCACATTTGTTAGGTGGCCTCTCAATCTGAGTTCATTTGGACTACCCCCCTTTTCCTGCACTTGTACCTAGATGTAAGGCAGGCAGGGGGATTGTGTAGCACCAGGAAACTGAGTGGGAGGTAGAGTCTGGACAGCATCTGATCCTGGGTAACTATGGTGACACTGAGACCACTTTCACCCTCTCTGGACCTTGGCCACTGGTCCTCACAGATGCGCTGGCCCTTGTTGTCAGACCCTGTCTGGTGTGGTGGATTCTGTGCCATGCCTAAGCCTTGTAATCAATCTCTGCCAGGCTGCCTCAGGCCCTACCTGCCCTGACTCACTACAGCCATTTCCTCTGTGGGCTCTTGCCAGCTTCCCTGGATTCCACAAC
Organism: Macrotus californicus; assembly: GCA_007922815.1. NCBI lineage: Eukaryota > Metazoa > Chordata > Mammalia > Chiroptera > Phyllostomidae > Macrotus > Macrotus californicus. The sequence continues at coordinate 3,819 of VMDR010033812.1, forward strand.
TGAGGCCCAGGTTCCCTCTGGTCTTAGATCCCAACCCCTAGCTGGAGCCTTCCACTTGCCCAGGTTTTATCTGTGGCTTTTAGTGTCAGGCTCCTTTCTTCTGAGCTAACACACTTGCTGCTTCCTTCCAATATCCTTTCACCCTCCCCAACCTGGAAGCATCTCTTTCCAACCTTTAAGCATTCTTATATATATGATGTATAGATTTGCATTTTTATTTCTGCCACATATCTTTTCCCATCAGGCAGTGAGGAAACTCCTCTTCTCAAACCCTCAAACATTTGCAAGTTTGACCTTTTAGAAACCAGTTAGTGGGATGATTCTTTTGTCTGTTTGTACCTCCCTGCTAACAAGTAGGCCAGAGTAGCCAGGGGGTAAATGGGGCTAAGGAGGTAAAAGGTGAACTACTGGAAGGAAAAAAAAATTGTTAGTGTCTCAAATTATTATCCTATCCCCAAAATAGGCATATCTATAGGGAAGTATTTAGTTTTGCTTTTATCCCCAAATTGGAGTGATACCATACACAAAACTATAACTTGTACTTTTTCACTTACTCTGTGCTGACAAATACATTCATCCAGATATACCTCATTATTTTTAATGGTCTCACAGTACAGCTAGTTAAACTATTTTCCTTCTCAATTGATACCCAGGTTGCTTTTGTTATTACCAATAATGATGATAATAACCAACTTATTGTGTTCTTAAAATGTACAAGACAATGTTCTAAACACTTTACATGCCCTCAATCTTCATAAACATTGCCTGAGGACTTGCTGTTTTCATGCAGCTGAGACAATAGAACATAGAGATGAAATAACTTTCCCGAGGTCCTAGTAAGTTATGGATTTGAATCCTAATGAGCCTCTCTGTACAGGCCACACTTTTATCCAGTGCACGGCTCTGCCTCACTCATTTAGTAAGTGTACTCCAGCACATGCTTATGTACTCTGTTTTTATTTCTGTCAAATAACTACCCAGAAATGAGGCTGTAGGTAAAGCTCTTGTGCATTTTTTTTTCTTAACAAATGCAGACAGTTTACTTTTGGACTGAAGTGATTTGAAGAACCATCCCTTGTGCCCAGGTGTGACAATTACCCTGAAGCCTTCCCGCCACAGGACACCAGGACTTGTCTGAAGTTACATTGTGCCGGTGGGAACGCTGCCCTTGCACCCCAAATGATACTCAGATGTTTCCATTTTCACTTCCTCAATTACTAACATAAATGTCAATCATCTTTCCTTATGTTTAGTGGCCCTCTGTTTTCCTCTGCTGTGAATTGCCTGTTCACGTGTCCCATTTTCAAATTAATTTGCAAGAGCTTTTTGTATATTAGGGATATTAAGCCATTGTGTTATATGAGTTGTGAATATTTTCTCTTAGAAGATCATTTGTTAGCTGCTTTACACTACATAGAAGTTCTGTGTTTAATCTACTCTTTCCATTTTCCTTTATAAACTAGCTACATAGTACTATGTAGTATGAATAGCATTTTTTAAAAATAAAATCATTTATTTACCTTAAGTTTCTTACCTTGCTGAAGAAAGCTTTCTTTATTACACAGCTATACAAATACCTTCCTAATTTTTCTTCTAACACCTTTACAGTTTTACTTGCTTTATATGCAATTGGTTAACTTATCTGGGATATACTTTTAGATATGTTATAAAATAGAAGTTGTCATTATTTTCATGCTTATGTATAGCCAATTATCTCAATTTGATTTACAATATACACTTTGAAATGTAGGTATGCTCGTCCCCCTATTAACATGGGGGACACTTTCTGAGACCGGCAAGGGTGTCTGAAACCATGAGTGGCACCAAATTCCGTCTATATTGTTTTAGCTACACAAGCATACCTAAGTAAAATCTGTAAATTAGGCACATAAGAAATTAACAAAAACAATAATAAAATGGGATACTTATAACAGTATTCTGTAATAAAAACTGAGAATGTGGTCTCTCAAAAACATCTCATTGTGCTGCCCTCACCCTCCTTGTGATGATGTGAGATGATAAAATGGCTATGTAATGTGATGAAATGAGGTGAACGAGACACTATTACATAAAACAAGGGTCCCCTGATCACCAGGCCTGCTATCCCATGGCAGTGACTCTGAGAACAGGGAGTGCTGCTAAAGGGCTGGCTGGTGGGAGGTGCACCCAGTGGAGACCTTGGGAAAGGGATGGTTCACGACCTTGGGTGGGGAGGAGGGGATGGTGTGAGAGTTCATCGTGCTACTTGCAAAAACAGGCAATTTCAAACTGTGAACCATTTATCTGGAATGTTTCAGTTAATATTTTTAGATCGCAGTTCACCAAGAATAACTGAAACTGCACAAAGCAAAACCACGGATAAAAACGCGGGGGGCCACTGTCTAGTGACTATCTTTTTCCAATGACTTCTACTCCCAGACGCACTGGAATCTACTTCGGGGCTAATCTCTCCCGTTTATCTATCTGTTATAATACCAGTACCATTCTGCTTTGGGTATAGTAGCTTTCTTGTGAGTTTTAACATTTGTTAAATGAAGTATTTCCCCCATTTCTGAAATATAATTGTAACATTCATTAGATACTTTTTTGTTCTCTAGATATTTAACAATGTCTCTATAGGCCAGGACGCTACTTTCTTACAAATTGGTTTTCTCATAAACGAAACTGCATTTTTAGGCAAATGAAAAAAGTCATTATGTCTGAAAAGTTACATGATTTGACATCCTTCAAATTTTGTCAAATAAGGCTATCAATAAATTGACCTTCAATTTAAATTAGAATTTAAATTAACATTTTTTCAGCTCTGGACATTGTCTGAAGTGTAGACAATAGGAAGATTAGCAAATAAGGGGAAAAAACCTAGCAAATGTCATGACTGATAAATATCATTTTCTCATCTGAATAAAAATAATTGAGTTTAGCAATAATTTAATTGAGGAGTTAAATACTTATTATTCTTATAGGATAATGGATCTTTGGTGTCTCCTCTGCTCCATCTTTACCGCTAATTTGCATCCAGCTTTAATTTTAAAAGATATAAAGATATAGAAAGGATCACATGGTTTTTATGTCAAGCTTTATTATAGATATGAGAGAGGTGAAACTTATTATTTTTCCATGCCAAGATTTTAACTAATTTTCCACTAAATTCCATGGATGGGTTGCTTCTTATGACTTTTGATTAGACTGTCCTTGTTTGTAAATGTAGCCACACGGGCATATTTCCCTAGATACAGTACCTATCCACGTTCAAGTAATCCAAATAGAACCACTCTGAACACAGTATACTACTGATTTGTCATCTGGAATTGCCATGACAATGCTTCATGTGTTGTAATACCCATCACTACTTCCTACAAACTTTGAAAAACTTTTTATTTGGAGAAGCATTCTGTCTTACTATTCACTAAAGTGGATTTTTGCCCTCATTTCCTTTGTATGTATTCTGGGTGGGTTTTTGCAAGACAACAGAGAATCTATTTTGGTTGGGGACGCTGTCCTCTTCCTCCAGGAGGAAGTGAAAGGCTGGGCTTTGTCTCTAGTTCCGAAGCTGTTAGATCAGACAGAGAGCTCTGTCAGCCAGGCTCCAGGAAGGCTTCTCTCTTCTGATGGAACAACTAAACAATTGCTGCTATTTACAATGGGCCAAGTGGGGAACTATTCTTAGAACAATAAGAAAAGGGAAAGTCGGCCACCAGGCAGGAAAGAAGGCTTTCAAGCAATGTCTTACTCAGAGAATGTGAATGTCTTTTCAATGTAAACAGCTTACCATAGCACTTCTCCCAATGACAATACGGGGGTGCTGCCTTGGGCCACTTGACAGACACTATTATCTCTAATCCTGTAACCACGGTGCCAGATAATAAAAAGTGTTATCCCAATTTGAGATGTGAAGAAACTGAAGCCAGAGAGATTGTAATAACCTCTCCGTGGCTGGTTAATGTGGAAGTTAAACACAAACTTGTATAATATACTTTTTTATGTTAGATATACCCATGTTTTTATCTACCTCTTTTGAAGTTAAAAAATAGATGAAAAATTTATGGTGCTTAGTGAATGACTCTATATAATCTCCTTACAAAGAGCACAAGGCTGTGCTGAAAGCTTGGCTAATTGTTTGAAATACGTTCTTTTTCTTTTGTGTGTCTCTGAATACACAGAGACAATGGGAACCTGAAGAAAACCTGCTAACTGCTGTGTGGTAGCACGTGAGCTCCCTTTGTTACACGCACAATGACTCCCTCTCAGCCACTCTCAGGCTCTTCAAATGCGCATAGGATGAATGCTGATTCTGCTCACAGAAACTTTACATCTTGGAGACAAGTGTGTAGATTGAAGCTCTAAATTAACAATAACCATCATGCTAATTTTCAACAGAATTATCAGGTTATTTACTGCACAGGTGCATCTGAAAAATAATCACCTATGGTTAAATACTTGGTCATCTTTCTATGAAGGCTTTAACATTGTTATGGAATGTTTCTATTAAATGTTAGGACAATGAAGCAATTCTTTATCTTAATTACATATGATTTATAACAGGTAAGAGAAAATAATGGATCTGAAAGTGAGATCCCATTTGACTGTTTTATATAAGTAGTAATATACAGGAGCAAGTTAGTAATTGACTTAAAGGTTATAATGGATCTTGAAAAGATACTTGCTCTTTGGTTGCTGCAGGTATAATGACACAAATAATGGTATAGTTTTTTGATAGCTTTTTCTTAGGTGCCACTAGACCCAAATAAGGCCTACTGTAAGACCTTAGAGGCCAAAGGGGCCATTTGTGTGGTGTTACCCGACACTCTCCTTCTCACTGCCCAGCACCACACTCCCATTCAAGATTTCTTTGTCCTCAGCTTCTACACTGGCCTGCTACCAATTATAGGAAGATCCGCTATGGAGAGGGCAGGGGAAGCTCATTCTCCTACTAGCTCTAGCTGATAACACTTGCATGGATTGGTGAGCCAGTCATCAGCTATCATCACAGAAAGCAGGATTCTGGGCAAACAAATCAGAGGGAAGGAAGAGGTTTGCTGTAAAGTGAAGTTAGGATGGTGGGCATGGGGTGACTGGCATCTGGGATCTGTTCAGGTACTGAACACCGGGAGGAGCACAGAGCAGAATGAAGGAAGAATGATAAGAAAGCAAGAACTAAAAGAGAACTGATTCCCCAAAGAGGAGGTAGAGGGCTTCCTCGTCCTTTCTCCTAAGCCCCCTTGAAGTCTCCCTTTGTTAAAATGACTAATTCACAAGACACACTAGACCTTAGAATGACTGCCATGTCTACAGTCTTCTTCACCAAGAAAACTCCACAGCACCCACTGGGGAAGTTATGCTAGGAAGTTCCTTAGGCATAGGCAGCCATGTTTTGCTCCGTACCACCTCTTACCCACAGACAATTGGACCAGGGTGCATTCCTAACTTATTTTTCCCTTTGAAACTGTAAGTTGCTTACAGTCAGAGAACTCTCATTTATCCAATTTAGCTCTGTGTCCCAAACACATAGCTCAGAGCCAGGACACTGAAAGTGTTCAGTCAATGTCTGCTGCATGAATGAATTAACAAAATACCTGGAAAGAAATGAATTTAAAGTATATGCAGAAATATCCAAGAAGAAAGACATTTCAAGGGTTCTCAGTATTTTCATATTTTCCACTTTTTATTTCTTCTCCTTCTTAATTTTTAATTTCTATTTCCCTGTAGTAAAAAGCAGCAGTTCTCAAAGTGTGGCCCGTAGAGCCCTGAAAGTCACCAATATTCTATCAGAAGGTCCATGAGGTCAAATTTATTTTCATGTATTAAGATTTCCTTTATTCTCTGTTTGGCATTTGCTGGTGTTGGTGTGTCGCAGTCCCATCCAGCAGGACCGCGTGTTGTGGAATGCTTGTCCTATATCCCCGGACAAGTGATGAACAGATTCACACAGACTAAAGGAATCCGGTGGAGAAAAAGGGATGCGGGGCCAATCTCTCAATGATCAAGAGAGAGGGGCCCAGACCCTTTGCCTCAACAGGCTTTTATTGATATTCTAGGTAGATTACATCAAGGAGGGTCCTCCTTCACTGTGTACAGGTCCTCTTTAGGTGGTTACCATAACAAAAGAAAGAATGTTGCTAATCCCTTTAAGATCATTTGCAATTGTAAAGTGAAAAGGTTGAACTGGTTACACCCAAACTTGAGAGGTTTAGCATAGATTTTGGGAGGTTACTTTAAAGATATGCAGTACACACATTTCCTCAATTCAAGGTGAGGGAGTTTTTCAGCAAAAGCAAGTCTCAAAGTGGCCTAGGTGCAATGCAGGCCTGATTCTCCATGGGAGACCTATTCACAGATGTTCTCTGCATGCCACGTGCATCTGTCTGCGTTCAGAACCAGAGCTGAGCCACAAGATCGCATCACCCATGGATAGGTTCCCTATATTGGTGCAAAGGCAATGGTGGGCAATGCTTTGCTGAGGCAAAGCTGTGGTAACAAACTCTACAAGAAGTCATTGCACCATCTACTCACTGCCTTCCACTCACATGTAAAACAGAAAAAGAAGCGAGTTTTATCTGAGACTGTCCTGGGAGAAGCAATGAACATTATCAATTTTGTTAAAGCTCAACCTTCGTGAGCAATGTTCTGTGTGGGGCAGTGGGGGTGTACAGAAGTCACCAGTGCTGCCCACTTACCTGTGAGTGTCCGAGAAGCATCACTCGTGAGCTGAGCTGCCAGCTGAACTAGCCACTTTTTAAATGGCACGCTATTTTCACTTAAAAGAACAACTGACAGACACCTGCGGTTCTTCAGACTTCTGAATTTGATAGACATCTTCTTGAAAATAAACAAAGTGTGTCTGTCATTTCAAAAAAAGACCTGGCAGTATGTGTTGTGAATGATACAATTTGAAATCTCAAGTGAAGAATCAGAATTTTGGAAAATCTGTAGCTGCTTTTGCGTTTGACGGCTTTCCAAAACTTAAAACACATTTGTTTTGTTCTAATGAAGTTGTTGATACTATCAACAGATGTGATTTTTTGATACCGTATAATGGCATGTGTCAACATTTACAAGATCTACATATTTTATTGAACCAAATTTTCCAATAACCAATATTTAAAATTATAAAACCATGAGTAAAATATTCATTTAAAGTGCAAGATAGATCAATACATTTTTTAGACAAGTGAACTTAAAGATAACCAATTATACAATTTTCACTGATATTATTTTAAAATTTGTGTTGCAACTAATCTTTAGGAAACTACTGCTAGTTGAGTTTTGGTATAGTATAAAAGAAGCATATCTATAATTACCTTAAAAGGCTATTAAAATACCCTTCCCTTTTCCAAAAATATGTTTGTATAAGTCAGCATTTTCTTGATATACTTCAACCAAAACAACATAATGCAACAAATTGAATGCAGAAGCAGATATGAAAAT
>VMDR010033813.1:0-11246 GCA_007922815.1 Macrotus californicus
TAGAAATAGGAAGTTTCCTAATACAGTAAGGATATAGTAGTTTTTGGCAGAGTAAGCCAATTTATAAAAAATATAGATATTTACATGGAGACAATGATAAAGATGTAATGAACATGCTAGCTATGGATGGCCATGGTTTTCAGTGAATGGTGAATCTCTTTGAATACTATATGTGAATCACTATTTTCAACTGAATATAAATTTGGAGTTAACATATACATAACGCTGCATTAAGCTTGCATCAAGTAAATCAAAGGGAGATAATATGATATAGCACAGAGGTGGCAAACCCAAGGTCTGCAGGCTGAATCTGGCCCTCCACCTTGTTTTATCTGGCCAGGTACCTTATTTCTACCCAGTGGCAGCACTGAGCTCCTTGCCCTTAGTTAAGGAGCAGTTACATTTATATAGTCCTAAAATTATATTTGGCCCTTTGAAGACAACCGCAAGGCTAATGTGGCCCCTGGTGAGAATGAGTTTGACACCGCTGATATAGCAGAAGACCCAGGCAGGGAGAATGAGCACATAGATAGTAGACATATCATAGCTATTTACTAATATTGTTAAATTTGCTAAATTACTAATATGACTCAAACATTGCTTCTTTTTTCAAAAATCAATTTGTTTGAATTATTTTGGTACCTCTTCAGCTTACAGTGAAAATCAAATAAGACCATATATGTAGAGAAATACTATATAAATTGCAAGTGTTACCATCATTATTATTCTTATTACGAAACTATTTATATGGCTTCAAACTCTTCAGAGTAGGGACTCTCAATGTTTTAAGAGTTGCCCAGAGGTGTTAATGAAATGGAATGTGTTAATCAGAAAAAATCAAGGTAGGGTAATCAACTTACAGCCTGAAAGTGAACAGTTATCATGCTTTCTTTGTACCACAACTCCCACCTGCCACTGTAGAATTAGTTGCTGTGCAACAACTGATTGAGAAAAATAATCCATTCAAAATTATGAATGGTTATTCCTCTCTATCATGGCAATATTATGGGCTCCAGTAAGATACAATGAAAACAGTTTAGACCTACGAGTTAGGCATTTCAACAACAATCTGTATTAAGCAAGTGGCTCAGGTTCCTAATGCTTAATATAAGGCTTCCTTACATGTACTGCCTTAGATGTACTTCCTATTCTAATCTGCTGACTCTGAAAAAAAATCGAAAGATACACATCCATCACATAAAAGGCACTTTGAGTATTCTTTAGCAAGAGATGTGGTATTTGCTTACCTAAAAATTATTTTCTGCCTCTTGATAACTCCTAGCATAACACACTGTTTTATTACCATCCTAGAAATGTCAATGTTTTGAATGCATTTATGTCACTGAAGACTCCTTTGTAGAATACCATACATATGAATAATGAGAAATTCAGAAAAATACAATGGTAAATGAATGCCCTCATTTTACACAACACATTCCATTTTTTCTCATCTAATTTCTAAGATGACAAAGCGCTTCTACTCCAAGAAAAATATCTTGAGAAGAGTTAAGAGATGGGATTACTATAAAGCAATTTTCTAACAGGAGAGTTTCAGAGGATGAAGCCTATTGAATATGAAAAAAGAAGATACCAAGGAAGATAATTGAGCCACATTAATGATAAATGACATACAGGGGTGGGGTAAGTCTTTGTGTTTGACCTATTTTAAATATATAAAATAGTTTAAAAAAAGGTCATCGCCTTGTTCTTAAACACCATGATAACAAATGGCATTTGGAGACTGGTCTTTGAAATTAAACCTCATATAGAGTTCTTATAATGTGTAATAGGGTAAAAGAACACTCAATAAAATCAGAGCACTAGCAAATTGGAAACTGATTAGAGGCTCTCTTTTTTTGTAATATAAGAAAGGCTAATGAATATGCAGATTGCCAGTTAAATTTCATGGAGGTGTGGGGAATCTAGAGAGTGGAAAGGGAGGGAAGAAGGAGAAAGAGGGAGACAGTGAAAGCTGCAGAGAGATTGTAAATGGAAATATATGTACCAATGTACTATATGAAATACAGAAAATATAAAGAAAATAATATCAACCAATTGCCAATTGACCGTTGGCTCATTTTGATGAGTTCAGGAAGCACCTCAAGCCCTCATTAGAGAACAGCTCATTCAATATGGTATTCTGTACTCTTTAATTTTGTTTTGAGTTTGTTGCTTAGCCTTTATCGGAAGACTTAGGACATGTTCCAAATAATAGGCCCTCATTTTTAATATATGAATTATTTTCAAATTTGTCATCGTATTCCCTAAACATAGAAACATAAAAGATAATGACTAAGATATTCAGTGTAACAAAATACTTTTAAATATTTTGGTCTTCTTGCCAATATTTCTAACCTATTAATTGTCCCCTTTATGTGTTTCTTCTAATCTATTGGACCCTAATCATGAAAAATGAAAATCCTGTCTTGAGAAGCGGGTTCTCCTTATGCTAGAATAGCTGTATAGCTCTTAATTCACACCTGAACATACTGAAAGGCAGAGTAAACAAAGCCAGGGCTTGGTAAAGCAGAAATTGTTGCAGTCAGGGAAGTGAAATGTCAGGCTGGCTATGCTGTAATTAACAAGGCCTTCACTTAAGGCTTACCGTGGAACACAAAAATGCCATTTACAATTGGAAACAAAAGAACCATTAGCTTTCTGCCCCCTTTATTGCATTATTGATTTACAATCCTTTACTTCCATTTATTCCAGCCCAAAGCCTTGCCTGCCTAACCATTTTTTTTTCTTTTTATTTAAAGTGGGTATTACTGACTTTGCTTCCAAATAACAAGCCTCCCAAACCTCTTTCCTCACTGTCAGCTTCTCAATTTGTTTCATTAATAACAACTTTCATTTTCCTTAATTATGTTTTTGGCATATTTACTTGCAGACACCTTTTAGCACACCACAGTAACGTTTTGTCAAGGCCTCTGTTTTAAGACTGAATCACGGAGAAAAATGACTACTGCCTCGTGATGCAGCTTTGAGTGCATGTCACTACATTTATTCTGACTTCTGCGTCAAGCCCTGTCCTGGTTGCTCTCACATTCAGACAGATTAGAATGAAGATGACATTACCTCCTCCTCTTCCCTGGACCACACCTCACCCCACACACTTTTTAAGACATTTATAGCATCTTTATTAGCGATGGCAAAATGACTTGAAAAAAACTAAAATACTCAGCTGAATCTAAATTTATCGACTCCAATCTCTTATTGTCTGTCTTCCTCTAGAGTGGCCTACTGCAATTAATAATTGGCACAAGAATCAATTCAAGAAGGCTTAGTTTGGGCAAACAACTAAATTGGGAGAGCCAGTGTGTTTAGAGCCTTTACAACTTGCGTTTCCTATGACAAAGTCTATTAATAGAATTTGTGCATCTTTTGTAGACTTGGAGGATATTATTCCTATTCATTCCATGTGATTCAAAATAACTGGATTTCAGCATTGCCAATTACAGAAAAGACTTTACATAGACAGACGCACGTATTTATAGATTTAGTTGGTTTTGACCTCTGATTTACTTTTACCAGGAATTAATTTTAGACATTAGCATAGCAATTTTGTCACAATGAAGACAATTGTCCTCAAACTACCTTTGATTGTTTCAAAACCATAAGCAGTATTGTTGACTAATCAACACCCCTTAAAACTTCTGCCATTTATAATAATGATCTTTGCTGAAATGGCACCAAATTTTAAATGACTAGACAAAGTATTCTATAACAGGAATGATATCGTAAATGTAATTCTATACAGAAGATGTGAGTTTCCAAGTTATTCAACAATTTTATAAGACACTACTGGTCCAAATGAGTGCTGCCTTATTTTTCTCTTCTTAATATAATTGTGGGTGGAAATGATAATTTTTCCCCAGAAATTCTACTTCTGGTTACAATATTTTTGGAATTCTGTATGAAAAGGGTATTTAACATTTGATGTGATTATTCCTAATATCACATTAAGGGATCATTTCAGTCTGAAGGATCCCTTCCCCAACTTAAGAAAGATGGGTAAAGAAAATAAGACTCAAGTTGGACAAATTCATTTGAGTTCAGAATATGTTCCAATTTTAGAGTAACAAGATATGTTTTCATGTATTTTGTAAATCAATTCTAAAGGTAATTCTGAAAGATGAGTCCTAGAATTATTTTATAAAATAGGATCTTAAGACTTTTTTATAGAAATGTCTTATACGTGAGTTACTAGTGCAACATTCATAGGACAGATCGTGCTGTTTTAAAAAACTAATTTGCATATTTTGTCAGAAGATTCATTGCAAATTAGCTTTTAGTGTAAAGAAATGTTTACCAATATTCTAACCAGTTAAAGATGAACCAAAATGTATCTGTCTTTCTAACGCTTAATTGTATGCTTTATATCCATTTAAAAATCACATTCTCTTGAGTTTCTACCTCACACATTCATAATTTCTACTTTCACATCTCACAAATAATTGGGAAATAGAGAAGCACCACCTTCAAATCTCATCTAAAACCAGAGATCAGCTGGTGAGTAGTCACTAAGCAACTGCCCAGGTTTACCCCAGGGAAGGTTGAAGAGTTGAACCCTTTCATAAAATGGGTCAGAGGAATAAGGGACCACGTGCCTCCTCTAATGAAACCTGCCCTACCTCTCTCATGAGATTGCTGTGATGCTCAAAAGCAAAATCAAGATGGCAATAAGAGGTCGTGATAAAATGACTCAGGTCTCATTTTTCTCTGCTGTAATTAATTAAACAATAATAGCAATGTTTTTATTTATTTATTTATTTATTTATTTGTATTGCTGTATTGTTGTTCATTGACAGTTGTCTGCATTTTCCCCCCACCACTCCCCCTCCACCCCAGCCAATCCCACCTCCCTCCCTTGCTCCCACCCTCCCCCTTGGTTAGTAGTGTTTTCTAGAACTGTGTTAAGAGAGACTTACTGAAGTCTCATGGCCACTCCCATTTTGCCTCTCTCTTGTTCTTGTTTTGGTTATATGCAGTCAGATTATTTTTGTTGCTGAAATGGGTGCATTGGTTTTAAATAAAGTGAATTAATCTGAAAGGTGCAATCTATAATAGTGCATGCAGCAATCTAATATATATGACAGTTATAATGAATATTCCATAACTAAAGGCCCTTGGACAGTGTTTAAAATATCACTGATCTTTAGGCTATTTACAGAGAATGAAACAATGCTTGGTTTTTAAGGTTTACTGAGTGTTTTAGGAATTTAATAAATTACAAAGAATATGCCAAGGGTGGGATGGAGAAAAAAGAAAGGCAATAAGGTAGAAGGAAGAAGGAAGGGAGGAAAAAAGTGTGATATTTGTGATGCAGAAAAAACCCTTCAGCTTGCATTAAAAAACATTTAAAAAACCCCTGCCAAGCTTCAAAATAATATGTATGACCATTAATTGCAATGATAATGTATTTGAAGACTTAGAATTTAGTGAAATCGCCTACATTTTTATAATTATCACACAGTTATACAATCTATGTTGTTATGTTAATTAACACATTTCTGTCTGGACAAGATAAGAAATGGTGCCCAGGAATGAATGCACATCTATGAATCACAGGCTGAATTCTGCTAATGTCAGGCGAGATTTATGAGTAACAAGAAAAATTCAGTATGAATTTCAGCCCCATCATGTTCCTGTAGTTACAGCATGTCCTTCAACTTTTAAACTTCTAGTTTCATATTTTGCAAGATCTTTTCATTAGTTTCCAACTAGCATAAATTATTTATCAGTTAGTTTATTTAATGAATTATTTAACAGTTCTCTTTGACTTTAAGAGTAGTGGTATCACTAAACGGCATTACCGGAGATCTCATTGATATCCCTGAAATGGAATGTCTGGGTACAGATTACTAGAGAAATAATCTGTAATCACCATTTTCTCTTTTTTAAAAAAATAATTTTATTGTTCAGTTACAGTTGTCCCCATTTTCCCTCTATTGCTCTCCCCTGCCCATCCCCCCTCCCACATCCCATCACCATTTTCTCTCTTCTATAATATGCAGATTAAAATGTTTTCTTGTCACCATACATTTTTCTTTAAAATTGATTTGCACACTGGACACAGATTTGTCAAGTAATCTTCACTTGAGATGAAAAGCATGCTTTATTGGAAGCTCCACTTCCCTCTGGTGGGATGGAGAAAAAAGGATGCCTTCTCAAATGACTCAGGGCAATAAAAGTTTAACTGTTCTTAAGAAAATAGCTTCAAATTCTATTCGGATACTGGTCTTTTAACCTCAAATGATTCAACAGGTTCTTTCCACAATTGGCTGGTACATCTAGAAAAATGCCTATTTCACCTCAACCTTTATACAAACTGCTCCAACCTGCATCACCGTCCTGCATTTCATACTGCTCTGTGCAGAGTAGAGGACCAGTGGCTATTGGTGGAAAGAACCGGAGTTCAGAAGAAAGAAACTTCCACTGGATATCAGGGTTGGTTGATTTGTTTTTTCAATCTTACAGAATACAATGACTCTCTACCAAAATATGTAATTTTTGCCTTTTCATTTTTCTATTATTGTTTTTTTGAAAATGCTTGTTGATGTCTGGATATAAATTTACATGAAGGATGAATGACCAAATGGATTTTTTCTAGAAGCTAGTATGGTTTTAGTTGTAAGTTCTGTTCTCTTTCTCTATGATCAATTTAATTTCTGGCCACAAACATTGCTTCCCCTGGAATTGTTTTATGCATTCACACCCTTGTTATGGCCTCACAGTGCGCTGAGTAAGCTTTACCAATTTTTGACTTTGAGTTTTGCATTGCAATTTGTCTTGGCCAATGGGATATTGAGCAGATGCTTGAAATAGGCTTGTGCAGTTGGACTTGCAATCCTAGCTCCTGTGATTATCATAACAATAAAATACTCAAAGTACCTGCAGTCCTTGGGCTCCATAAATAGATTTGAGGTCCATAGCAACCACAATTGATGCGTGTAGACCTTGTAACTAATGAGGTACTCCAGCCAATGTACAGATGTGTAAGTACAGATGTGTACATGAGATATAAATGTACATTATATACCTCTGAGATTTTACAATTGTTTGGCAATAGCAAAAGCTAATACCTACCTCAGAAGGCTTCCGCCTTTAGTAGAAAAACTGACTAAAAACTTTGTGAAAGTGGAGTAAAATTTTGTTACCTGTCAGCATTGGTACAGAGAATAGGGATCAGTGAGGGGGGGGGATTTAGGGTTATTTTTCCCTACCCCATAACATTTATTAGCCTGTTCTTAGCCACCACAAGTAAACACACAAGAAAAAGGCAAAGAATGTTTGCTAAGGTGACTTAAATACAGAACAACTTTCTGAATCACTATTAGCATCCCCCTCAAAAAAAACAACAACATATGTAATAGGCAAACAATTGGTGTTATAACTGGTGGAATCCTTAGGGAATTGCATCTGAATCAAAGTTGCTTGGTTCCTTCCTTCACCTGGGATGGCACCATGTTTCTCCTGTACAGAAATTTTGGTATTGATATTGCTGGTGGGGGATCAGGCAGGCAAAATGAGGCTATCACCTCCATGTCAAAATAAGGAGGCTTTTACTGAAGAGACTCAGGGAGTTCCCCTCCATACCATGCCTCAGCCTCTGTTTGGCTTCTTTCTCAGGTGAAAGCATGAACACTAAGAAACAAATGCCTACCTCTCCACAGATCTCAAAGTCTTTAGGGAAATTAAAATATTTTCCCTGGTAGGCAAAATCTGTTGCAATATATTGCTCTCTCAGCTGTTGAATGGAGTAATAAAGTGGATCAGAAGAAGAAGGGAAGCGAGGAAAGACCTGACTAGTCTTACTGTTGGGTGTGTAATTGTTGTAAGTAAGGAAGCTGCTCCAATCATGTCTGTGTCTTTCCGCAATGCCAGGTTTGTGAGGGGACACATCCCCAATAAGCCAACAGAGGCACGTGGAAGTTACACACAGAGAGATGGAGATAATGCAATTGAAGCAAGCAGAGTAAGCATCAGACCTGAGGTCCTGGTCGCTGGTGGAGTCCACAGGTGGAGAGGCAAGCTTTGATCTCAGTCCAGGCGGCTGCAGTGGTGGCATGTATCTAGTGAAATGGAAGTCTGGCAGGGCTCCAAGCATGATCCATGGTGCAGCCAGGCTCCAGCGCTGGGTGGTTGGAGCTCTGAGTTCTTACAACCAGCAATGGAGGTGCATCCCACTCATATGCATGTCGAGGTGGAGTCCTTATTCAAGTATCCAGACTTGTGGTTTGAGGTATTCCAGGCACCACCCAAGGGTCTTCCTGTTATATTACATTACTAGTCTTGACACAGCGCCTGATATAACTGCCATGGATGACAGTGACTCCACACTGGATTATTAAAAACCCAGCTCCGCTCTTCCTCTGTACAGCAGTCTTTTAGTTAATTATCCAAAGGTCTATGCCCACTGGTCTCTGCCCTTTATGCTTGCTGATATCAGGCTGGAGGACTCTCCATCCCTGCAGAAAAGAACTGGTCCACAGCAACTCCCTCCTTCGCATACCCATAGTGGCAGTTTTCTCTCTTCTGGTTTCCCCATCAATGTGATCCTGTCTACTTTCTTAGAGAATTCCTTTAAAATCCCTGAATTGTTAATGGCATACTCTCTGCTTTATTTCTCATTTTATTGTCCTTTTAATGTAAATACATAAAAAGAAAAAGCATATGCTTAATCTGTCATCTTGATCCAGAAGTCATTTGGCAATTATAAAGATTTGATTATGAAACCTAATTTAAACTTTTTTTAAATGGAATGTTTTGGGGTGACATTGCTTTATAAGATTATATAGGTTTCAGGCATACAATTCTATAATATATCATCTGTGTGGTGTGTTCACCACCCACGTTGTCTCCTTCCATCTACAGTTATCCTCCCTGTACCCTCTTCTACCTCCCCCTCCCCCCTTGTCCCTCTGGTAATCACCATATTGCTGTCTATGAGTTTTTTTCTTAATCCCTTGTAAAATAATTTACAATATCAGAGTAACACTATGAAATGAAAGAGATGAAAAAGATGTATCCTTAAAAGTGGCAAGATTACAATGGCTGTTACCACATACCAAAGAAAGGAGTGTTTGTTATTGAAGGGGTCCATGATGTGGACTGACAACACTAGATTTTTACCTAAAAGAATATTCCAGAAGTGGTCTGGAGAACACTAGAGGGAGGGCCAATGTTAGTACAATTGCAGTTTTTGTCCAATTTCTTTTTTGCAAATTAGAATCATTGTAATGTATGATTTTATTTTCTTACAATCCTAGGTAGACATTAACACCATATTACCTGTCAGTTTAAATACATTGATGATTTGTATGGTAATTACCTAGTTCAATTTATCCACATTTAAGTTCACCTTTGATTGGCCAGGTGATGTCAAAATATGAACACCTTGGAAACTGAATTCCAACACTTAACTAGAGAGCTAATTCCTTCCCTCTGTGTTTGTACTGGTTGCAGAACCCTCTCCAAGGTGAACGTGCAGCCCAGGTCCTCCAGTCACACTGCTGCCTCCACCAGAGGAAGCCACAATGATTTTCCCTTATGACCGCTTTAAATAGGAGCAATGACAAGAACATCTCATTAGAACACACTGCATTGTCCTAAAACCTCTGTAAAACACATCTTTCAGAGACTTGAGCCTATGTATGTAAGTCCCACATCAACAAAGCTTTCCTTTTAAATAGTCCCTGTTGGGAAAACACATTAGTGTTTGTGATTTGTTAATTATAAATAGGCAGACTACTAATGCCTCCTGTAAGGTTTTCAAGACATCCTGAGAAAATTAATCATAATGGATTTTTAAAAAAATTTTGTTTCTCTCCAATGGTTAATTACAGCTCCAATGAGTCTAATAAGACTGTACCACGGTGCTTCTATTGATAGTCCTTAGGATTGCAGGAAGCCAAAGGCTCAAGGTATTTAATCAGAGGTCTGGATTTGTTTGGAAAATTACCCCAACATGAGCTATTTGATGAAAGGCAACAAGGCCTTTCATTTTCCTTGTTTCAGGTGAGTATTATTTAAAAAGCTTCTCTTGTCCCTTCCAGAAGTTCTTGTTGCATAAACACCTGGTATAAAGGGAATGAAATATATATGGCTACTTTTGGGTAATGAAGCAAAACTACTTGGCCTAGGAGAGCACTGAGAGGCATTGGTAATAAAATCTAATGATTTTACAACAGTTGTCTATAGTAAGTATTTTGTCTGTCTCAAAATTAAAAAGTTATGGAGTTAATTCTGTTGAATCACTGATTTTCTTCCCAAGACAATTTTTTTTAATGCCTTGGGAGTACAAGAAGCGTTTCTTCTGAAAATATAGGAAAAGTGATGAACGAGGGATAGGGCTGCTCAAAATGTGTTACCCCATATACACAAACTTTTCCCTCTATGTACAACTCTGCTCTCTTTTTCATAGAGTTTCATAATCACTATAAAAAATACTCAGGACAAGAAATATTACTTGTGCTAAAGGTCGAGAACCAACCGAAGAGTTATATTCTAGTTGAAAGATTATTTAGAGAGTGATTATGCAGGCAATTTCTCTTTTGTTTATGAAACACAACTAAATTCCATGAAGTCATCTGTTAATTCACTGAGATCTGGCAGTGAGGCAAGAGTGGAAAAAGGAAAATAATCATGCTCCATAAAGAAGGATGAACTTCACATGTGAAATACCCTTCTCTTCCTTCTGAGACAGAGAACGGATCAGGTTCAGTACAGTCTCTTGGATATTAAACTGGTGACTGAAATAGAATATGAGAATTCAGGTCATGAAAATAGGGCTATGTAGCCTCATAAGTTTTGTTCTATCTGATGAAAAGGTTCTGGCATCCCCCACCGCCACGGTGACTTTGGTGAGCTAACTTTATTTTCCCATTACTCCATCAAATAGCTCTAATCTCTAAGTATTTTTAGAGTTTGCACTAATGCACCTCTAAGAATCAAGCATTAGGCCATAAAGTACAATTTCTGTTTCTGTTCAAGCATGTGATCAAAGATATTTCAGCCTCAGCCATATTCCATCCAACATTCGATTTGGAGGGAGGGGGTAATATGACATGCTTCATGATTTTCCTCCTTTAAAATAATTATAAAGTTAATTGGGATGCTTTCAAGAATTCAAAGAGTTAACAAGCCAAGATTGTCCTTTTATTGTTAAGTTCATTTCTCAACAATAACGTTAAGTGTGTAAGGTAAGAAGACATGTGGGCTGATGGGAAAATAAATTTAATGAT
>VMDR010033814.1:0-11245 GCA_007922815.1 Macrotus californicus
CATTTGCTATAAAAGACATCAGCAATGCTGTGCTGAGCACCCATTAGTGCATACTGTGTGCTTCATACACAGCAAACCAAGGGATACAGAGGGGAAAACATTTGGGCTGAAGTTATCTTGGTTTGTGGTTATCATAATTTCTTGATAAAATGACTTCTTATACTGAAACCACTTGTAAACTAATAAAGAGAAAAGTTATTCTATACTATGCCTGAAGCCAAGGGAGGGTAAAAGTGGGGAGTTGGAGGACGAGGGGAAGGAGAAGCCAAGAGCTGGTCCCCATCTTAATTTATTCTGCAAATGTGGAGATCCAGAGTGAATAAGAAAGACAAATTTTCTGTTTACATCTGAGAAGAGGGCATACAGGCAATAAAAAAAGAAACAGATTACTTACCAAGATGATGTTAGAGCACAATAAGGTGATACGAAGGGCATGCGATGGAGATTGGAGGGGTGAGAAGTGGGGTAATGGTACTTTATTAAGTGACCCGGCAGGTAAGACCTCTGAGCTAGCAGAGACCTGAATGAAGCAAAGAAACTAGCCTGTGAAGGTCAATGGCTAAAATGTGTGGTCCAGTCTTAGAAAGTAATCCTCTGACTTCTCTGTAAAATTCACTGCTCACTCCCAAAATATTGAGCCAGGCACTCCGTATTTCCTAAGGAAAATATGGTCTCTGTCATCAAGACTCGTAGTCTTTTGAATGAGACAGTGAAGTGAATAGAGCGAGACAAATTGACAGAGGTTGCAGGTGACTGAGAGCACAGAAGAGCAGCCAACCCAGCTGAGGTGGGCCCAGCGTTGCAGAGGACTAAGAGCGGAATCCTCGAGGACAACAGAGTTAGAAGGGTGCAGAGTGTACAAAGACACGGAGGTATGATGTGCACGGCAGACTGAAATTCTGTATGGCTGAAGGTGGAATGTACGGTTGAGGCACAAAATCTGTTACCCAATCATGCTCTAGGTATTTGTTGTGGACCATCTATATAATAAATACATGGAGGATGCTGTAGGGAAAAATCAAGGTCCCTTTTCTCAAAATATTTTCTAGAGAGGATAGATGATAAACAAGACTAAGTAAACAAATACAAGAAAGTTCTATGATGGAAATAAAAAATGGGTAAAGTGACAGAGGATGGGTGGGTGGGAGCCCAATTTTGGTAAGGCGGTTAGGAAGACTGAGGAGGTGGCATTTCAGCTGAGTGAAGGGGAAGATTAAGCTGAGAGTGCAGATGGGCAGAGCATTTCTGGTGGTGGGGAGGTCCAGGGCAAATGCCCTGAGGCTGGAGGGGTAAAGCAGAGATTGGCTACTAACAGTTGCTAGTACTGAGGAGACTGAATGGGAAAAAGACTGCTCCCAAGGGGATACAGAAAAGGTCCAAAGTTTGACTCAGGAGGCCTTCAAAGGTGCAGGGATGAACACTAGTGGGGGTCCCACGTCTTTTGTTCTGCATCTTAGCCAGAACTTTGTGCTAATTTCCAAATTCTGTCTAAAACTTAGGATCCAAATATCACTGCAAGTTAACTTTTCTTCCTTAGACTAAGGTGGCTGTCTAAGGTCCAGGAACTGATAGCTTCAGTGGGCACAGCAAGAATTGTGGTAAGGGCGGTAACAGCCCATACTGGTGCTTTGCAGACAGAAAAGGGAGAAGACCGAGAGTTTGAAGATGACTTCGTGGGCTGACAAGGAATTCCACCACCGTGGGCGAGAAGCACCAAGTCTGCGCGCTTTGTAAGGACCTCCAAGTTGTAGGTACGGCTGGGGTCAGCATGAGCTTCCTCGCCTGTAAAATAGGGACAAATAAAAATTCTCCACTCCTATTCCCTACAGCAAGAAACCGTACAGAGAAAAAAGAGAAACCTTTTAAGTTCAGCTAAAGCCCTTGTTAGTCAACAAGAATTGCAGGTTCCCTGTAGGGCACATTGATAGGTGCGGGGTCATGCTCTGCCCGGAGGGACCACGTCTAGGGCCCAGGATTCCAAACGTGTTAGTCCTGGGCCTCGGGGTGTAAGGCCGACTCCAGTCCCTGTGCTCCTTTCCCTCTGCGTTTCTTTTGGGGGTCTAGAGACGTCACTCCCCAAAGCGCCCGCCCTGCCCTGAGGGCTCGCCCACCGCCCAACCTACCGCTGCGAAAACGCCCGACAGGGTCACCCCTAACAACCCCTCCCCCGAAGTATGAAGACAGGACACCCCCCCAACATTCACACAACCTCTGTTACTCCCTCCACGCCCGCCCAGCGGCCGAAGCCGGTCGCCGACTTGCGTATCCGGTCGCGGAGCATTGTGGGGCTGGTAGTCCAGGCCAGGGCTCGCGGCTTTGGCTGCGGAAGCCATGGAACTACACGTCCCAGTACGTTCTGCGCGGGCACCGGCCGCTTGCGCGACTGTCAGACTTCCGGGAGAACACGGGGCGGTACCGCGGCCAGGGCTGGAACCAGGCGTCGGGATGCAGCGCCCTGGGCCCTTCAGCACCCTCTACGGGCGGGTCCTGGCCCCTCTGCCCGGGCGGGCCGGGGGCGCGGCCTCTGGAGGAGGCGGGAACAGTTGGGGAGTCCCTGGCTCCCACGTGCAGCCGCCGGGGTGCGCACAGTCCGGGATTCGCGGCGGCGCGGGTCGAACAAACACTAACGGTGGGGAAGCCAGCAGCGTCTTGCCTGGTCCTTCAAAGATGTCCAAGGCCGAGGAGGCCAAGAAGCTTGCGGGCCACGCGGCGGTGGAGAATCACGTGAAGGTGAGCAGCTCCGGACTAGGGTGATGGGCTCCTGTCGGATTCTTCCTGGGTGCCCTAGTTCCTTGGGGCGCGTGGGCTGCGTGAGAGGAGAGAGGGTGTTCATTTTTCCCGGGTTAGTTCCCGGCTCCTAAGAGGCCATTGTGATGTGGGATCTACTGGGGGAGAGCACCCTAAGTTGAGCTTTCTAAAGACTCCTTGTGTGGCGGGACAAGAATTGTGCAAAGTGGAGCCAGGTGGTGTCCACTTGATGTTGAGTGGGGCTGGAAGGGACTTGCCGCCTGGGTTTTTACTCAACAAATGGAAACTGATGAGTTCTGGGCTGCAGAGCGGTACTCTTACTTCCTGGGAAGCCGGTGGAGAGCTGACTTGAAAATAGCCTTGAGATTTCACTCAGGGTAGGTTTTAGGTTGGCGCGCGCCCGCTCCTGCGTGTGTACTCGCCGGAAGGAAGGGGGGACGACGTCACTTCAGAGGGCCTGGTGAACACTTGAAGGCTGAGGATGCTGTTCAACTGTTAGTGCTGAGGGCGAGGTCGTGGCTCCGCTTGTTTGTTAAGCAGCGGGTGTGATCCTGTTAAGTGGAGTCTTTTGACCTGAGTGGATTTGCTGTTGCCAATTAAGTTATCTTAATTATAGTCTTTTGAGAGCCAAGTGGAGTACCTCTACCCTTTGGTGGAGTTTCTTCTGCTTTATTGGCTTTTTATTTTTCTTTTCTGCTTAGAAAATGGTATAATGTTCTAATGATAGTTCTTTATATTTGGTACTGCATTAGTTTACAAAGTTGTTTTGCATAGATAGATGATATTTATCCCCCAAAACATCCTAGATAAGTGGGAGGGACCAGTGTGAGGCAAAGTGGCTCAGCATATTCTGAAGAAGGAAAGCCAAGGATCCTTCAGAATCCCAAATGAGTGACTCCTGTTTCCGAATCCTCCCACCAGTTCCAAGGCTGCCCCGTCCTGGTGTAACTTGTTCTGAGCCTGGATAGCAATAGGATTTTCTTTGGGAGTTCAGAGTTAATGTAAAATGTATAATCTGGCTCTACTTTTGGGATTCAATGCCTTGGTTGCAAAATTATAACAATAAACTGAGATCTCAAAATGCCTGGATAAAGTGAATAAGCTAATCTACAAGTAAATGAAATCTATACAATTAGAGAAGCCCCATGTCTTAGTTGTCCTAGTAACCAGTTTACATTAATATTTGGTGACTCATGTCTCCCTGACCTTTGTTTTATAATTATGTATTTGCTTAAATAAAAATCTTCAAGTCCCCACCTTAGGCTAGAGCCCCAAAACACTGGAATCCAGACACCTTATTCCATGAAGTTACCAGGTGACTCTGGGGCGATTGCCATCTACTTTTTGGGGACACCTCACCCAATCTCAGTGGCACCCACTTTTCCTGCCAACATGCTTTCCCAATATGCCAACACAACTTGAGTTTTGTATTTTCTGCTCTTTAACATTGATTTATTCATTTCATTTGTTTGCCAGGAAGTTTTTGAGTGCCTAGCAGTGTGGTCACCAGAAATATGGCTAGAGGGGGGAGGAGGTGAGTCTGGTCCTGGATACTTCTCAAGTGGGATAACTAATTCAGACCCACACAATTATTGAGCATATTCACAAACTTAATTGCTGTCTACAGGGGGTATCCTTTGCTCCATCTAAGGCCATGTTTTTGTCCAGCACTTCGTGACTTGGACTTTTCACTTGCTTGTGTAAGATAATCAGGGTCAGATATATGCTAAGACCTGTCGGTTCCATCTTTGGAATGTTTGACCTTCCAGCTTGCCTAGTTTTGGCTCTCCCCAGGGCCAGATTATGACAGTTGTCCTTACCTTGTTCCCTCTATGGATCTCCAAGTGGTACATTATCATCTTCTGAAGTTCTCACCTGCTTTTGTCACGTGGCTTCATCCTGACCTCCATGTGACACATCTGGAACATCTGCTGTAAGCTCGGTGCTCAGCCAGGTGGGGAGGACCTACAGGCAAGAGACTCTGGTCCTTGTCCTCAATCTCACCATCTTGTTTCCTTCTGTACTCCTGTCCCCCTGCATCCCCAAACATTGCAAAAGTCAGACTACTGGCAGGTAGTGTGTATTTTAACTTTATCACCCTCAACCTAGAATGCTCTTTCTTGTCCTTTGCCTTCATGATAAAATCATATGTCTTTTAAGATTTGGTTCAAAGACCAGTTCTTCCTTTTAGTTTTTTCTTAGCCTCATAAGGGGAGGGCAGGTTCTCTTTGATTTTGTAGTACTTTATACCTTAGGCGCCTTATGCAGGTGTCTTGTGTTCCAGTCATTTCTTTGTTTATGTCTCCCAGCCCCATAAAGGGTAAGCTCCTGGACAGTAGTTAATCTTATCTTCATTCAGTATTGGTCCCACTGATGCCTCCCTAGTAAATGTTCAATGAATTGGGTGAAATGTGAAAATAAATATGGAGGTTGTAGGATTATTGGTGGGTTGAATTTCTGGGTGTAGGTCCAGTTCCTAGCTCATGGATGTTCCAATGTGGTAACCACGTCCACGTCTAGGATGCAGAAATTGGAGAGTTCTGAACCGAATCCTTTGGGTAACTACCCTGAACTCAGATCTACGTGTTTCTGGGAGTCTAGTCACCCAGGATGGGCTACTATCCAGGTCCCTGCTTTTCTGAAGGTCCATAGCCTCCTTTGTTCTCTTTGGAGCTGTATATCATAATCTTGGGTGAAGGTCCTTACTTTCAATCACATTGAATATTTTACGCCAGTCCTGTGGCCTGAAAAGTGACTGCTGAGAAATCCGCTTACGGTCTTACGGGAGTTCTGTTGTAGGTAACCAACTGCTTTTCTCTTGCTGCTTTTAAGATTCTCTTTTTATCTTTAACTTTGGCATTTTAATTATGATGTGTCTTGGTGTGGGCCTCTTCAGGTTCATCTTGTTTGGGAGACTATGTGCTTCCTTGACTTATATGTCTATTTCCTTCACTAGGTTAGGGATGTTTTCCCTCATTATTTTTTCAAATAGATATTCAATTCCTTGCTTTCTCTTGTGGTACCCCCATGATGTGAATATTGGTGCACATGAAGTTGCCTCAAAGTCTTTTTATACTATGCTAATATTTTTGGATTCTTCTTCTTGTGCTTCTGCTTTTTTTTTTTTCTTTTTCTCTTTTGGCTGTTCTGAATGGGTGTTTTCTGCTTCCTTATATTCCAAATTGCTGATTTGACTCTGCTTCATCTGCTCTACTATTGATCACTGTAACTTACTGTTCATTTCAGTTAGTGTATCCTTTATTTCTGACTTGTTCTTTTTTTGTGCTGTGGAAGTTATCATTAAGTTTCTTGAGCATCCTTATAACCATGATTTTGAACTCTGGTAGTTTACTTGCTTCCATTTCATTTAGTTCTTTTTACGGAGATTTCTTGTGTTCTTTCATTTGGGACCTGTTTCTTTGCCTCCTTATTTTGGCTGCCTCACTGTGTTTGTATGTATTTATTAGGTAGAGCTGCTACATGTCCCAGACTTGGTAGAATGGCCTTATGTAGTAGGTGTCCTGTAGGTCTCAGTGGCTCAGTCTCTCAAATTGCCTGAACTGGGTGCTCCAGGTGCACCTCTCTGTGGGCTATGTGTATGGTTCTGTCATAGCTGAGACTTGATTGCTATTGGTGTTATTAGGGATTTACCCCCAGGCCAGCTGGCTGTGAGGGCTGGCTGTGACTACAGCAGAGGAGCTGCTGTGCAGGAGCTGACCCTATGAAGCAGGACTTGCTTCACTGGGGCTTTGGTGTTCACTGAGCCTTCCCCTTGAGTCTCTCGCTTCTGGAGATAGTAGAGTTGTAATCCTGTGTAGTCTGAAGCTGTCCACTGTTTGCACTGGCTCCGGAGCCTCCTTGGAAGTACAAGGTCAGCCACTGCTTGTTCCCTGCCTGGGCCCATCTGTCAGGAGCTACAGAGTGATCTACAGGTAGCTGCTACTTGTGCTAGGCTTGGCAGTGCCTGGAAGAGGCCAAGTTGTGAAGAGTGGCTGGCTGGCTGCCACTAGTGCTGGGCCTGAAGCCACTTAGCAAGGTTTCCTGCAGAGGCCAGATGCTTCTTGTTTGAGAGATTTTAGGAAAGTCTGAAGCATCAGCCACGAAAGGCCATTTGTATGGGAAAGCCACTAGAAACAGCTTGAGTGGGCCCACAAGTTGGGTGGGGCTATGTCCCAGGGTGGAGCAAATATTGTTAGGAAGTTGATGGAGACTCAGATGTGGTACCTGCCTGCCAGGTCTGTGGGGCAGAGCTCAGCAAAGAAACAATGGCCTCTGCCAACACTTTTGTCTGGGTGAGAGCTGGTCCTCCAGCCCTTGCCCTGATGCCAGGCACTATTTCTTCTTCTTACATCCCTGGCACCTTTCCAGTTGCTGCTCCATTGTTGGAGCTCTGAGTGAGAGTAAGTGTGTGCTCGGGCCCTTTAAAAGGGGTGCATGGGACTTCAAAAACTCTCCATCTAACTCAGCCCTAATCCCTGCTGGTTTTTATAAACCGAAGTTATGGGGACTTCTCTTCCTAGCACTGCAACCCTGGGCTGGGGGCGGGGGTCTGGTGTGGGGATGGGATTCCTTGCTCCTTAGGGGTCTTCTATAACTGAAATATCCCTCCTGGTGTTTTTTTTTTTTTTTTTTTTAAATTTTATTTATTTATTTTTAGAGAGAGGGGAAGGGAGGAAGAAAGGGAAAGAAACATTGGCCTGTAACCCAGGCATGTGCCCTGACTGGGAATTGAACCCACGACCTTTTGGTTTACAGGCAGGCGCTCAATCCACTGAGCCATGGCAGCCAGGGCAGACATCTCTCCTGGTTTTTAACTACCACATGTAGGTGTGGGATCAGCCTGTTCCCTGTCTCCTCCCCTCCTATTAGTCTGATGTGGCATCTTTTGTATATACTTAGTTGCAGGACTTCTGTTCCTCTGGATTTCAGGTGTTTGAATGATACAATTTTTCTATGATTGAGTTGTAGATTTGATGTAGTCATGAGAGTTTCTGAGTGCCATGTTTACCAATGCCACCTTCTTGACTGGAAGAAAGAACCATAAATTAAAATGCAGTAAAAAATGGTAAACTTACAAGACTTCTCTCTAGGGTAGTAATCAAATGGATCTTATAAAACACAATTAATTTGCATTTCTATGGACAAGGGTTATTCATTGTTAACAGTTTTCTGCAAGTTAAAATCTATTTCTAGAGTTGTAAAATAGCCTAGTGAAGATGTTACTGGTGTTAGAGTGCCTGGGTTCCCCAAGATACAAATCAAGAGGAAACCCCATAACAGGGGTGTTCAGCCTTGTGGCCTGGGGGCCACATGTAGCCCAGGGTGGCGCTGAGTGTGGCCTAACACAAAAACATAAACTTACTTAAAACCTTTTTTTGGCTCATCAGTTTTCGTTAGTGTTTGTGTGTTTAATGTGTGGCTCGAGACAACTGCCCTTCCAGTGTGGCCCAGAGACGCCAAAAGGTTGGACATCCCTGCTACAAAATTCCAGGCAGATTTTATTAAGCTTTTGCTCAAGCCCAAAGGAGCAACACAGAGGAAAGGACCATCCTCTGAAATGGTCGCAGGGGTTGACTCTGCTTGGCTGCTTTTATAAGATGGGGACAGATTGGGCTTGCCTGAAAAGGCATACTTTTTGAGAAACATAGGCTTACAGAATTTCCCATTCCAGGCTTGGGGGACTTTTTTTTCCAGCTGTTCCCTGGAAAGCACATTGGCTCCTGAGCTGTAGGGACAAGTTGGCTGACTGCTCATTACTGCCACCCTCGGAGGGGTCGAATGGTGGTCAAATGTTGATCCACAGTGCCTAATGGGTTAGCTGAAACGGGCAGTTAGAAGGCAGATGAAATCAGCTGCCTCTGCGTTTTTTGAGTAGAAAGTGGAAGGGTGGTGACATTTTGTGGTTCCGCATTCCTTTTGGTTATCTGGCACCCTTGGGGCCCTGGGCAGAGGTCCCTATGCCTTTTCAAAGGCAAAGGCACACACCCCTGTGGGGTCAGATCATACAGTACCTCCAGGCTCCAGCATGCCATTGAGTGGACATCAGGTAATCTCTTTTGCTCATTTCTAAGTCTTAAGTTTTTCCTTTGAGTGTTGAATTCATCTCTAAAGTGGGAATAATGAGTGACTTTATAAGGGGTTGTGAGATATGTTATAACATTTATAAATCTTCTTGGAAGATGCTTAGTAAATGGTAGCTGCTGTTCCGGTTTTTAGCTGTTTTGCCTTGGACTGGCAGGAGATTGCTTCCAGGAAGTCGCTTGAGAACTGAGTGCCAGTTAGTTCCTGACTGTTTGTACCCTGACCGGGCGTAGTTTGTGGTCTAACTGACCTGCTGGGGCCCTGCTCTTCCCCCTTTGTTAAGTAGCCAGGCTCAGTAGTGATGCCTGTTTCTTGTCCGTTGCACTCAGGAAGTGTACATGTCTGCATGTCTTCCCTAATGCAGATAAAGACTTTTTTCTCATGTTTCTCACTAGGCCTTCACCCTCTCTCCATATTCTTTCAAACAGGCTTATACAAAATGCAGAGCCCTTGGCATTAGCTGGAAAGATCCTGATGTAATTTGCTATTTCAAGGTTACTTCAGACTCTTCCCTCTTCTGTTAACCCTGGGGTCTAGGTGGTGGGCTGGATGTGTCCCTCAGGTTTCCCTTGATGCCTGCAACATGGAGGTATCTGTAGTCAGTCTCCTGCCTTTCTAGGTGTTAAACTTTTGTGAAAAGGCACTGGAGCCAGAAACCTTGACTTATTAACCCCTGGTGCCTTTCCTTGCTGATTGCCTCGCCCAGCGGTTGGTCAGGAATCTTTCAGTGCTCACCTGCAGGCCGTTTTTGGGAGGCCACCTTAAGTTGCTCTGTGTTGTACAGGAGCCAAGCCTTTTGTCTGATAGGGTGTAGGGAGGGTTAAGTGTTAGACAGCGGGCCCAGCAGAGTCACTTATGCTAAGCCCAGCTCACCAGTTTTGGCTCTCCCAGAAATGGAGTCTTAAATGAGTCAGTCATTTGCCTGATCAGTAGTAGTTGGGTAATCTGCCTGATAGACCCTGCTATCCCTTAAAGGAAAGAACATAAAAGTCTTTCATTTTGGGTAGTTCCTTGGAGGTCCTTTCTATCTGCTAGATTGATGCTGCCCAACTCAAATAAATTTTTGCTCAAAGAAACTCAACGTTTTTTAAAAGAGATTTTATTTCTTTATATTTAGAGAGGGGAAGGGAGGAAGGAAGAAAGAGAGAGAAACATCAGTGTGTGGTTGCCTCTCGTGCGCCCCTTACTGGGGGCCTGGCCCGCATCCCAGCATGTGCTCCAACTGGGAGTCAAACCGGCTGGTACTCAATCCACAGAGCCACACCAGCCAGGGCAACTCTTTTAACATTTTAATATTCCTTAGTTTATCTTTTAACAGGAGGAAATGGTGATGTGAGTGCCAGGTAAAAAGGGGAGGGCTCTGTTAATAAATTGCCATTGGGCCCTAAATAAAGTACGGCTTTGAGGTTCAGTGGTTTTGATTCTGTAAAAGGGGCACAGTACCTGCCTTGCACCCCGGTTGGTGCATTAATGTCTGTAGTAATTTTATAGCCCTAGGAAGTGGGCTGAAGAGGGAATACAAGATGGTATTAATGTTTTGGGTTTTTTCTCCTCTTTTTGAGCAGAATAATCAAGTGCTGGGAATTGGAAGTGGTTCTACAATTGTCCATGCTGTGCAGCGAATAGGTATGGCCTTGGGCTGCTTCCTGGATATTTTGTGTGGTGTGGTGGGTGTGGGAGGTGGGAGGGTGGGGTGGGACTGGGGCTAGGGTTAGCACTGGCTGGGTGTGGCTCCAGCACTGTGGCCCTGGGAGGAAGGGCCGCTTGCCTGAGGTCAGCTAAGTTTTCCTGCTCTTCCTTGAGAGAGGGATTCTTGGGCCTCTTCAGCCACCTTTGTGGTTTGTCCCTTATTCAGCTGGAAGGGAGGAGCAGACTTGAGGTGAGAGCTCAACAGAATTTTAGTCCGAGAGAGAGAGAGAGAGAGAGAGAGAGAGAGAGAGAGAGAGAGAGAGAGAGAGAGAGAGAGAGAGAGAGAGAGAGACACAGTGTGTGTGTGTTGGGGGGTGTGGTCTCATGGACCCTGAGGCAAGCTCTGAAGTCTGTGGGTTTCTCAGGTGATCTCAGGTTAACAAATCCAGATCGTTGCAGGCTTGACCCTGGGAAGAACATGAGGTGCCTGCAGCTGGCGGCCGGTTCCCGCAGGTGCTGACTTTGCTCTGATTAGGGTGTCTCTGTGGTTAGGCAAGGCCCAGGAGTTGTCAGCCCCTGTGGCTGCTGGACAGGTTTTACTGCCCTGCTCTTGTTTGTAAGAACAAAGCCCAGAGGAGAGGCTTGCCCCAGTGCTGACCTCTTCTAGGTCCCGGGGGACAGTGCTCAGGAGACAAAGTCCAGCAGCGCTTTGTCTTTCAGGAGTGGTTGTGGTGCCGGTGTTTTGGCTCCTGGAAGCCTTCTCATTGGCCTGACGTGGTCTTCATGC
>VMDR010033815.1:0-11244 GCA_007922815.1 Macrotus californicus
AAAGACTTTATAAGAAAATTACAGACCTATTATCACGACATATACATAGAAATCCTGAGCAAATTGAATCCAACAATGTATAAAAAGGATTAAACATCATGATAAACTGGATTTAATTTCAAGAGTTCAAGGTTGATTCAATATTAGAAAAGTAAACATTATCATTTACCACATGGACAGATAAAGTAGAAAAATATATTTCATACATTTAGAGAAAAAATGTAATACAATAAATACCCTTGGCAAACTAGGAATAGAATGAAACTACTTTAATACAGGGCTTCTATAAACCAGAGGCAACAAGAAAATTCTCCATCTTTCAGGATGCTTAATTCTGAGAAACTGAATCATTTACTGCTAAGGGCCATGAAAAGGCAAAAACAGTCCTCTCTTGCCACTCTTGGTCAACTTTGTTTTGAAGTCCTGATTAGTGCAGTAAAGCAAGATACAAAAAGTAAGAGCCTTAATGAATAGGGGGGGAAAAACATTTTTTCCTATTCTCAGCATCGTTGTCTATGTAAAAAAATCCCCCCAAAATCTACCTAAAAGCTGGCAGAACTAATAAGTGTGTTTGGCAATATCACAGGATAAATAGTCAATACAGCAAAATTAGTCATGCCTGTATGCTGACGAAGAGCAACTAGAATTTGAATAAAACAACAAACAAACCAAAAAATCCCAAATATAATAGCATCAACAAAATAAATGCTTAGAAATATTTTTTTTAAATAAGTAAATGCCGGAACTCGAAGTAAGAACCTGGAAAACAATGACAAGTAAATCAAAGGAAGCTTTTAAAAATGGAGAGATACATCATGGTCGTGGATTTCAAGTTTCAATTTTGTTAACCTGTTAATTCTATGTAATTTTCTCTATAGATTCAGTATAATTCCAATCAAAATCTTTGAAAGATTTATTTGTCAATAAAGACAAAATGATTCAAAATTTATATAGAAAGGACAAAGAAATAGAATAGGCAAATAATTCTAAAAAAAGAGAAGCAAAATTGGAAGACATCTTACCTGAATTGAGGACTTATTATAAGGCTATAGTAATCAATACAGTGTGGTAATGGAAAAAGATAGAAAGATTATAAAACACAATGCGGAGCCCAAACACACGTACAAAGATGCGGCCAACTGATTTTGGACTATGATGAAAGGTAATTCAAGGAGAAAGCATAGTCTATTCATCAAATGGTGCTGGAATAATTGGGCATTCATAGCTCAAAAACAAAAAAAATGATTTTAATTTTCCACTATGCAAAAATAAACTCAGAACATAACATAGACCTAAATGTAAGATATAAAGCTATATAACTTCTAGAAAAAAAAATAGGAAAAAAATTTGCATGACCTAGGGCTTCACAAAGAGATTTTAGATATGACACCAAACACAGGAGCCATAAAGTTTTTTAAAATTGACAAATTTCTTCTTAGCATTTACCCAAAAGAGTTGAAAGTTTAAGTCCATACCAGAAACCTGCACAGAGATGTTTATAGCATCTTTATAACTGCCCAAACTTGAAAGCATCTAAGATGCACTTCAGCATGTGAGTGAACAGACTCTGGTACACCCAGAGGATGGGATATTACTCAGCACTCAGGAGAAATGAGCCAGGTCAGACATGGAGGAACCTTAACAGCATATTGCTAAGTGAAAGAAGCCAATCTGGAAAGTCTACATATTGTATGATTTCAACTTTATTACATTTTGGAAAAGGCAAAACTATAGAGACAGTGAAATGATTGGCATGTACTAGACATCTGAGGGGTGGAGGGATCAATATGTGGAGCACAGAGATATCTTAGGGAAGTATACAGACCTGTATGGTACCATAATGATAGATACATGTCATTATATATTTATCCAAACCCATAGAATGTATAACATTAACTAAGAGTTAATGAACCCTAATGTAAACTATAGATGCTGGGTGATTATGGTATATTGATGCAGGTTCATCAATCGCAACAAATGTACCACTTAGTTGGGGATTAAAAATTAAAGAAAATTTTAAATTTATTTTAATTTGCTTTATAAAATAATTTCTTAAGTGACTAAAAAGACAAGCAAAGGAATTAAAAGAAAATATTTTTGCAAATACTATATCTGAAAATAACATTTATCCAGAACATATAAAAATCTTGCAACATTCAACCACAGGAAAACAACCCAATAAAAAATGGACAAATGATCTTAGTAGACACTTTATTACATACATACAATTGACTAAGAAGCATATGAAATAATGAATATAAACGGTCATTGACAAATTGCAAATCACAATACATGAGGCATCACTACAAACCTGTCAGGATGGCTAAAATTTAATAAAAGTGAAGACTAACAATACTGAACACTGCTGAAGATATGGAACAACTGGAGTCTCACAGTGGTGGAATGCAGTATTGTGGAAAACAGTCTGATAGTTTTTTATAAAATAAAGCATATGATACATTCTCCTAGGAATTTAAACCAAGCAAATTGCTCCAAAAGACTGTATATTATATAATAGTTACATAACAATTTAGAAAACAGAAAAGAGATCAGAGGTTTGCACACATTGAGGGTAGAAGGAGCACAAAGGCATTATGAGGAAATGTTGGGGGTTCATAGAACTGTTCCCTAGACAATATGGCAGTGAAGATATGATTATATGCATTTGCTAATAATACCCATAGAACTGTACACCACGGAGAGTGTATATTATTTACTGTATGAAAATTAAGGCTCAGCCTGGGTATATGGGGGACCCAAGATGAAATGCATCTGTGACAAATGAATTTAACTGCATTACATATTTATAATGAAGAGGGCACTGGGAAGGATATGTGTATACACATGTACACAGGAGTAAAGAAGAAGAAAGAACTAGATAGGGACAAAGCTAATATGAGAACTACAGACGCATCTCCCAGTCCAGTGCTTTTTGTACAGTGGTGCGCTGCCTCAATAAGTTTCTCATCTCTTGAACTTCAGTTTGGGAGAATTATAACAAAAACCTAAATAAAGCCATCTAGACTTTTGTATCTACAAAGTTTTTGTAATTATGAAGTTGCTTTGTGGCTTTCGTTTGTTGGGAAGTGTTAACTTTGTTCTCAGGTTCCCAAATTTAAAAAATAGTGCCACTACCAACAAAAGAATTTGGTTGGGAGCTGTGTTGTCTCCCTGGAAACAGCTGGTCTGCTGTGCTTTTGAAATGATGATCTGTCCAATCAGTGTTTCTGCTTCATTTCTTGGAGTCCCCCATATATCCAGGTTGAGCCTTAATTTTCATACAGTAAATAATATACTTACTATTAAGTAGTTCCCCCAGTGTTTCCCCGAGACCTCTCATACGCAGTGCCAACATTTAACATTGTAAGAGGGCACAAAGTAGCTATTATTTTTAAAAAGCCTATACTTCAGTATTTCCAATGACTTTGGGCCTCTCCCATGTCATTAATATACCCAGCTATTTGATCAATTGCTTTTGGGCTAAGAAAACTTACTTCACACCCCTCAGCCTGCTCTTCTACCAAATTCAGCCTAGTGTCTTACCTGCTCAATGCTCCTAACTGAGCACTTTGCCTAACATGTCAAATAAGCTTATACTCTTCAGCAATTATTTGCTGTTATTATTATTTTTATTGTTGCTGTTGTCAGCAACATCATTATTATTGATTGTTCAGCTTGTTTTGATTTAGTCTGAACTCTCTACTTCCCACTTAAAACCTGCTTCATCTTGATTTTGAACTATTCACCAAAGCCTTTTGAATTACACTTTTGCCAAATGCTAAGTAAATGTTGTTATTAAGCCTACTCCTCCTGCAGAGGAATGTGAGGCCATCGGTTTCAGAGAAGTCCAGCTGGTGCTGCCCGTTGAAAGTGCTGGTTGGACAGAGGCGATGGCAAAGACAGATGTCCAGGAGCCATTTGAGTGTGTCCTGATTGCACTTCCACTGTTTCAAAACTTCACTTTCTTCAGGAACAAATGTGTCATTCATTTGCTAGCAATCTCAACAAAGTTTCAACCTCCCACTAGGTTACCTCAAAATAAGATGAATCAAAGGAATTTGCCCTGGCTGGTGTGGCTCAATGGATTGAGTGCCAGCCTGTAAACCAAAGGGTCACCTGTTCAATTCCCAGTCAGGGCACGTGCCTGGGTTTTGGGTCAGGTCCCCAGTAGGGGGCGTGTGAGAGGCAACCACACATTGATGTTTCCCACTCTTTCTCCCTTCCTTCCCCTCTCTAAAAATAAATAAATAAAATACTTTTTTAAAAAGGACATTTACTTAGAAAATTCTTAAATAAGTGCAAGTGATTCCAAAATGGTTTTTTTGAATTAGGATTTTTAAATAAGTGTATGTAGGAATCATAGGCATATGCATTAAAACAAAAGAAAACAGAGACCTAGCAATAAAAACATGTGTGAGGCTGGCATAATTCTCTTATAAAATATAGTCTATAGCATTTGACTTAGCTTGGTAGGAAGAATAATAGTCCCCAAAAGTCTCCATGCCCTAATCCCTGGAACCCCTTACTATGCAACATGACTAAAAGGACTTTGTAGATGGATATAAGGCTACTTGCTAATCAGCTGACCTTAAAGTAGAGAGATGATCCCGGTGGACCCAAGTAATTGCGTGGGCCTTTAGAAGTGGAAGAGAAAGGCAGAGTCAGGGAGGGAGATGCAGCAGCAGAGATGTCAAGAAAGATGTGGCTTGAGAATGATTTGCTGATTCCTGCTGGTTGTAGGTGTCGAGACTACGCAAGCCTGGAGAAAGGCTTCTAGGACCTAAGAGCAATCCTCAGCTGACAACCAGTCATAAAACAGGGCTCTCAGTCCTACCAACACGGGGAAGTCAACCTGCCGACAGCTTGCACGTCTCTGAAAATGGATTCTCCGCCTGCAGCGCTTCCCAAAAGGAATGCGGTTCTGCCTGCTTTGTCTGCTCAGACGGACAGATCAGCCAATCCCCCCGGACTTCTGAACACCAGAACTCTGAGATAACAAATTTGTGTTATCTCATATGGCCAAGTTTGTGGGAACTTATGGCAGCAGAACTAGAAATCTAATATACTAAGTAATAATAATTTTGCAGCACTGGGCATAATGGTGCTCATCAGGGATACAGGAAACAGATCATGGGCTGAAATCCCCTTCCTGACTTACACAGAGAGGCCTCTATTACTGATACTGCTAGTCTTTGACTATTTCTAATTTTTTATTATAAATCTTAGTACACCTTTATATTAGTATTTTATAAAAACTAATCTTCATACAGATAACTATAAAAGAAGCAATGAATACTATATATCATTTCTGAAACAAATGGGGTTTATTCAGATTATTGTTCTATCGAATGGATACATCTCACAAGTCATTCTTAGAGAAAATTCTCTTTTTTACACTTTTTCATTAATCCTATACTGTCCTAAAATGGCAAGAAGCAGCCACATGTCACTGACTACTCGAGAAAGTTTTTACTCCAGGGATCATGGAAGAGGCCCCTGAACACCTTTGACATGAATTTTCATCCAGACACACATTCTTAATAGTATTATTATTAGAAATTTCCAAAAATTCCAATGTATTTACTACTTCACAAGTTATGTAAGATTCTGAATCTGTGACATCTTGACTTCCTCCTACTTTAACAACTATCACAGTAGTAGATCTCCAAATATCTGTCTGGGTGGCCACTGCATAGCCTAAGGCAGTGATTTGAATACAGATACACCAGAGATAGAACCCTGGTTCCAGTCTATGAATTCGGGCAAATGTTTTGATGCATTAATTTTTAACAGAACAGAGTGTAAGTAAGGCTTGACTGGACCACAGAAAAAGGGCCAACTCAATTCCCCTTTATGTGAACAAACAGATGAAAAGTTTATATATAAGAAAAGCTTTGTACCTTAAAACTCCCTTTTCCTGCCTAAGGGGTGCAGAAGGAAGGAAAGGCCCTCCGGTTTAGACCTCAGTGCTGAGATAACAGTGTGCAGAGTTTGGGGCAAGCATCCCTTCCTCACTCAGCCAGTACAGTAGTCCTGAGTTTAGTTCCTTGTCTTCATATACAAGAGATTTGGGTTTTATCTCTCAAATCCATTTCTACTCCAGAGCTGGCCAGAGTTGTGATGTGTACAGATTCAGCCTCTAAGATTCTGGGGTGAGAAAGTTTGAGCCACACGTGACTTTTCATCAATCCCACCACTCATAGAGGGACCGTGCTCTAGCTAGCTGTCTGGAGATTGTGCTGCACAGTTTACAGAGAACTGACAGCTCCCTAAGCCGATCCTATCACTCTCGGGAAGTTGTTCCTTAAATATAAAAATCTTCCTTAACCTTGCCCAGCATTTTTCAAGTGTAAGCAATGCCTCGGAATTCTCCTAGAACTGTAATTTAAAAAACAGGCTGTATTTTGACAAAAAGAAGGTGTATCTTGTAATGTGTCTCATAGTGTTTTCGTTCCACCTTTTAATATTATTGTGCCTAGAAATGTAAAACAGGTCCCACTTTTAGTTACATTCTGCATGGGATTAGCCCTCAGACTCTGCCCGTAAAGGACTGTTTTCAGGGTTCGGAGTGAGTCTAACGACTTATCAAGGTTTTGCCCAGTGTTTAGTCTCTGGCTAATGCTCTGACAGTGCTGATGGGCCGCAGGGATGCTGACAGGCCACAGAGCAGTCCAAGTGCAAGTGTTTATTTCCATTGAAAGCACCCATGTGGGTAGGTACATTGAGAGAGCATTTTTCCCAGGGGATACATAATCTTTGTATAATCAAAATATTTCATGAGAAAGCATCACAAAGTCAGACCAAAGCTTTGATCTCGAGAGCAGAACATCAAATATATAAAACAGAATACAATGCTTTTCATGACGAGAAACGAAAGGCCTAACTTTGAACACATGAGCTAAATAACATTATTGCATCTTTTCTGCCAAGAATGAGCATGGCTAAAGGAAATTTAAATATCTCTGTTTATGTGAAATACAGAAGGATACTCATCTTCTTTGTTGTTGTTGTTTTGTTCCGGCTCTATTATAAAGTACCTAATGATATGTCCTTGCACCTCACAAATATGAGCACTTCTTGGTGAAGTTTGCCATCTTGTGGCAAATATAATACAAGTTATTGTGGAGGGTTTAAGGCAGCTCAAACTTTAAAATTTATTTAAAAATTAAGTGATGCGTTAAAATATGTGTAATAAAATTTTGTTTATCCAGAATATTGGAGAATCCGGATATTTTTGCTAACACCTAAGTACCTTTGAATTAACACAGGTATAAATACTTATGTCTACATGGTACCTGAGATACACTACAGGTTAACAGTGCTAACTAGCTCTGGAGACGCAGTGGCTGGTTGAAACCACAACCCGAGCACTTTCCAGCTGTATAACCTTGGCTAAATTAGCTTATCTCGGGATGCCTCAGTTTCCTTATATGCAAAGTGGGGCTCATTATAGTAACTTGGATTGAAATAGTAATTAAATGTGGCAGGTAACAGGTTTAGGACAGTGCCAGGCGAAGCTGAGCTCTCTGTATATAATATGGTAGTTATTGTTGTTACTATTATTTTCGCCTTAAATTTTCTGGGATGTTTCTGATTATAATAATGTATTTCATTATCAGTTAATGTGTGGTGTTTTTCACTGAGAGATTCTAAAGAAAGCATGGAGAGAGTAATAATATTTAACAGTTATATGGTACTTACAATGTACTTGACTCTCTTCTAAGGACTTCCCACATGTTAATTCATTTTATTCTCACAACAGTCCTACAAGACAGATGCCGCTATCACCCCAGTTTTACAGAAGAAGGGATGGGAGCACAGAAGATTTAAGTAACTCTTCTAAGGTCACAAATCTACTATGGATCTAAGATTTAAGCATGCATGGTCTTTCACTGTAGCTTGTGTTATTAGCCACTGTATGTATTGCCTCTTGATATAGCTTATATTTGGGTGAATTAGCAAATATTAGATGGCTACTTTAGGGACAAAAAGAGGTAATAGGACAGTATCATTCACATATTGTTAAAAGTTAGTAAATGTCACCAGAAATACTGGGTCCTTTAAATTTTCTTAGGTATTCCACTCCGACATGAGTTCTCCAATCCACATTATCCTTTGTTCTTTCCCTATTTGTTTTTTGCTATATTCCATTTTCAAAATGAGTTCAGTAGAAGTCCCTACTACTTAAATTTTCCATTTGAACAATACAATAGTGTATTATGTGTCTCTTTCCTTCTCTTTCACCTTCTCCTCTCAGAACCTTAGAAAAGTAAATATAAAATAATAGTTTGATTTTTCACCTGTATTTTGAAAATAATATATCAGTGGAAACACTCATTAAAACTTTTCACATGGGGCAGTCAATTAATGTTCATTGAGTAATATAGAAATGAAGATTATAGTAATATATCTTTAATTAAGTGATAAAAGTCATAAAAGTCTACAATCTGTAAAACGATATAT
Organism: Macrotus californicus; assembly: GCA_007922815.1. NCBI lineage: Eukaryota > Metazoa > Chordata > Mammalia > Chiroptera > Phyllostomidae > Macrotus > Macrotus californicus. The sequence goes on from VMDR010033815.1 coordinate 8,464, forward strand.
ATTTAAATAACACAAAGATTCTAAAAGCATATGCATTGTTTTCTCATCTCCTTCTCCCAGTGATCTTGAATGGAAAGCAGAGCATTTATTACCTGAAGGGGAGTGAAGGCTACTTGCTCTGACCAGAGTGGGCCCATGGTTGACCTGAGCAAAGCCAGGAGTGGAGATTCAGAGCCTGTCAGCATATATTCAATGGTGTAGTACGTTCAGATACTGTTATGCTTATCATTATTTCTGTTGAAAGTGAATTTTCCATCAGTATTTTTTTCATTAGTAATGTGTTGCTAAACAGCTATTTCCCAACTTAATTTTGTTTTTGCTGTTAGAAAAAATTTTTTTTCTGTACTATTTTATCTTACAAATTTCTTTCTATGAGAAAATTCTGCAAAAGCCATTCTTCCCTTTTAATCACGAAAATACTTTAAGTTCTGAGAGGAATACAAAGTGGTGTCTAAATGGCCCTTCAAAGTCCACCTGGAGAGGAAGTTGGAAAGTGACTGGCTAAGGGAGAGTGGATTTTACATTTTCAAACCCCAGGCACGTTTACCCTTTTACTTACTGTATGTCTGGTCTACAGTGATACTTGAAGGATGGAAAGCAGAAAATGGCTTGTGTGACTGATATATCAATTACCACGAGGGAATGAACTTTAGTGTTACCAGAAGGTCCAAACAGTGGAATGACTGTGTGTGAACAAAGGACAGTTTATACGTTTGGTCTAAAGAGAGAAAATAACCGGAGAGCATTACTAGGATATCCAATACACTCAGCGACTCCAGGATGTCATAAAATGGGAAACTGCAGTTGGGTATTTCTTGAGATTAGTAAGATTTCCTTCATGCCATTCCTGAATGAAAGATGGAATCGGACCAAGCCGCGTTCTTTAATAGGTACACATCTGAACACTTTCTCCTTGACAGGGGCTCTTTTGTAGCCCTACTTTTTTCTGTCACCTTCCTTCTGACCCCGATGTCTTTACCTCTTACTTAACATCTTTTCTGTTGACTGGCTAGGACCCCATAATGGTCCGATTCAGTAAATGATTGGGAAATGATGGCCAATTTTGGAGGGCTCTATGTTACTGAATACAAGTCCTAAAACTTGAAGCATTTGAACATTTTATAAAAATGATGGCTTAATACATAGACAAAAAAAACAAAAGCAACAAATAATCTTTGCCTACCTTTACATGCAGAGGACAGAAATTAAAAGATAAATATTGCTCTTTGATTTTCTTCAGATAAGGAAATAAATGAAACACATCCATGATTTATAAATCCTCATTGCCATTATTCACGAAACTGTTGAGGAGAGAGACAGGAACCCACCTCCCGGGCCTCTGTTCTTGTCTCACTCACAAGACTCGAATTCAAGTGAGAGACAAACATTTATAGTGGAAATGAGATAGCAAGTTTATTTATGAAATAAAATAAAGCTACTTGATCAAAAAGCTACAAGTGGACACTTGGATTACGAGCACTCGGATCAGCTGAGTGCCCTGGCTATTAGGGTTCAGGGGTCCTATACCTTAGCTGGCTTCCAGAGGTACCCTGTTTGCCCTCCCTTGTAGACCTTGGGATTAATTCAAAGGCTTTCTTTTTAGTTTGTAAAGCTTTCTGTCTAGTTAGTGAAGTTGTTACAAAGGCTCCCTTTCCCAGCACAGAATCTCAAGGACCCCCGCCCCCTCCTTTGCTGTTCCTGCTTGTGATGTTCAGCACACCTGGCAATCTCAGAGAGATTGTTGCTGAAACTGCAGAAGCCTCTTTTCTTAGCACAGTCTCAAGAACTCCCCTTCTCCTGAGCTATTGTGCTTACAATGCTCGGGACACCTGGCAATTTTATCAAACCAGGCTCAGAACCGCTGAATTAATTGGTGAGACAGGTCACACTTTTGCTTCTGGCCTCCTGTATTAAGTTCTTTGTTAGATTGTAATGGCAGGGACACTTCCTTTATTTCCCCTCTGGCTGCTCATTCCTCGCTGCTACTTCACAAAACATACTGGAAAATGTTACAATATTCTCTACCTTATATTTCTTCAATTTAAAAGAGAATATGTTATCAGGTAGTAATGTATGTTACTAAATGGTTAGGCTTCTGTATAAATGTCATTTTAAAGCTATATTTCCAGATAATTTTACTCTAATTTAATAGAATTCAACTGTTATGTTCTGACAATAGGAAAGATTTTTTTAAAAAGAAAGAAAAGAGTGGGATCACTTACAATTTCTACCAATTAACTTCCAAATTGCCAGTTTCTACAGCTATTTGGTAACTTGGCAAATAAACCAGCTACTAAAAAGTTCAGTTAACATTCAGCACATGCTGACTATTAAAAATTAAACTATTTAAGTAAAATAAGAAAAATTTTTCTGATGTAAAATGTTCTGCAACTGGGTAGAAATAAACTAAGAGCTCATGTGTCCAGATACTTCATCAATTAAAACTGATAATAGTATTTTCTATTCTTTGTTTTTTGTGTTTGTGTACTGGAATCCAGTTGAGCTATATGTTATTCACTGGTCATTAAGCCAAAGGGCACCTATTTGGATCTGGTGTGCTTCCAGGGCCAAATGCCTATGCACTGGAGGAAATCACATAGAATTACACACTATTAATCAGCCCACAAAAATGTAATGGACTAAATTGGAATAAAAATGGCATGCCAAGAGGAACATAAAACAAAATGTTAAAATGTTTACTATGCAAACTAAACATTTAAAATTTTTTTACTGAGTAAAAAATATCTTTATTTATAAAGCTGTACTATCATTGCTGATACA
>VMDR010033816.1:0-11245 GCA_007922815.1 Macrotus californicus
CTGCCTCTTACTGCTGAAGGAAATGTACCAAGGTGCACCTACAGGTGTGGCATCTCCCCGGTAGGGTACTGGAAGGTGCCTGAAGGAAAGCAACTCACTTTTGCTTCTTGGGTGATGATCTGGAGCAAAGTTCCCTTTGAATCTGTGCCATGTAGGCAAGGCTTGCTGCCTGATGCCCATCTCTCTCTTCATTTCTAGTCCCCACCCTTGTCGCTAAACAAAGTATTTGTGCCATCTCTATTGCCAGTCAGGGACCAGTGTCTTAATAAAGCCCTTCCCTGAGGGCATTTTTCCTTCCAGAAGACGTTGTGTTATCTAGCATTGGTCTGAATCTCTGATCTAAAAACCTGGGGGCCAGATAATTTCAGAATTCAGAAATTTTAGAATTGTAGCTTTAGGCAGCTGATATGGTATGACCACCTCCCCATCTTGTCATAAAGTACACTGGTATGTTTGCAGTGAAATGTAGAAACTAATTTAGATAAAATAAATAAAGACTACGCATAGCTCCAGTTCAGATTTTGCCACCAAATGAATTAGGAAGAAACACCTAAACTTTTAGTTTCTTGGATTTGAGAATGGCAAATAAATGATGATGAAGCTATAAAAATGTCACAGGGAAATACACCCAATTGAATGAATTTGTGGGAGTCCAATATGAGACTAGTGGTCCACAGATGTGGGCTACCCTGTCTTCCACTGCTCATCAAAACACATTCAGGTTTGTCACCTTGTGTACAAGGAAGTGTACTCTGATGGGCGCCCAACTTGCTCATTCAGGGAGATCAAGATACTGATTCCTTTAAAAGATTCTTTTTTTTAAAAAAATATACTTTATTGATTATGCTATTACAGTTGTCCCATTTTCTCCCCTTTATTCCCCTCCACCCTGTGCACCCCCTCCCACCCACATTCCCCCCCTAAAGGGGTTCATGTCCATGGGTCATATGTATAAGTTCTTTGGCTTCTCCATTTCCTATACTATTCTTAACCTCCCCTTGTCTATCATCTACCTACCATTTATGCTTCTTATTCTCTGTACCTTTCCCCCCTCTCTCCCCACTCACTCCCCTGATGATAATCCTCCATGTGATCTCCATTTCTGTGATTCTGTTCCTGTTCTAGTTGTTTGCTTAGTTTGTGTTTGTTTTTGTTTTAGGATCAGTTGTTAATAACTGTGAGTTTGTTGCCATTTTACTGTTCCTATTTTTTATTTTCTTTTTCTTAGATAAGTCCCTTTAACATTTTGTATAATAAGGGCTTGGTGATGATGAACTCCTTGAAGCTGACCTCCTCTGGGAAGCACTTTATCTACCCTTCCATTCGAAATGAAAGCTTTGCTGGATAGAGTAATCTTGGATGTAGGTCCTTGCCTTTCACGACTTGGAATACTTCTTGCCAGCCCCTTCTTGCCTGCAAGGTTTCTTTTGAGAAATTAGCTGACAGTCTTATGGGCACTCCTTTGTAGGTTACTGTCTCCTTTTCTCTTGCTGCTTTGAAGATTCTCTCTTCTTCTTTCATCTTGGGTAATGTAATTATGATGTGCCTTGGTGTGTTCCTCCTTGGGTCCAACTTCCTGGGGACTCTCTGAGCTTCCTGGACTCCCTGGAAGTCTATTTCCTTTGCCAGATTGGGGGAAGTTTTTCTTCATTATTTGTTCAAATAAGTTTTCAATATCTTGTTCTTCCTCTTCTCCTTCTGGTACCCCTATCATTCGGATGTTGGAAAGTTTAAAGACTTCCTGGAGGTTGCTGAGCCTCTCCTCATTTTTTTGAATTCTTGTTTCTTCATTCTGTTTGGGTTAAATATTTCTTTCTTTCTTCTGGTCCACACCATTGATCTGAGTCCCAGTTTCCTCCCCGTCACTGTTGGTTCCCTGTACATTTTCCTTTATTTCACTTAGCATAGCCTTCATTTGTTCACCTAATTTGTGACCAAATTCAACCAATTCTGTGAGCATCCTGATTACCAGTGTTTTGAACTGTGCATCTAATAGGTTGGCTAGCTTTTCGTTGCTTAGTTGTATTTTTTCTGGAGCTTTGATCTGTTCTTTCATTTGGGCCATTTTTTTTTTTGTCTCAGCGTACCTGTTATGTAGTAAGGGGTGGAGCGATAGGTGTTCACCAGGGCGGGGCAACCACGTCGCTGCGTTGTGACGCTGTACGTGGGGGAGGGTTCGAGAGGGAATAATGCTGCTTGCTCCACTCTGCCGGTTTTCAGTCACTTCCTCAGCTACCCACAGTCAAATTGGGCCTTTCTGGCGCTGATTCCAGGTGGGTGGATTTGTGTGTGCTCTAGGACCCTGTGGGTCTCTCCAACGAGCTCTTCTGTGTGAGGCTGGGAGTTTCTCCCGCTGCCGCCGCCTCAACCCCCACAGGTGTTTTCAGTCAGAGGTTTGAAGCTTTATTTCCCTGCGCTGGAGCCCTGGGTTGCCTGGTCTATCTCACTCCCCAGTTGTTCTTCTCAGTTTATCCTCACGTGGGTGTGGGACTGCCCGGTCCACCAGTTGCCACCTTGCCGAGAGTCCCCTCTGTCCCGATGCCCATCTCCAACCTTCCTACCGGTCTGGGTGAGTGTTTCTTCTTTAACTCCTTGGTTGTCAGACTTCCATACAGTTCGATTTTCTGAAAGTTCTGGTTGTTTTTTGTTTTTCAATTTGTTGTTGTCCTTTTGGTTGTGTGAGGAGGCACAGTGTGTCTACCTACGCCTCCATCTTGGCTGGAAGTCCTCCTTTAAAAAATTCTTAAAGCATGATGACACTCCACTCCACCCCCAAGTACACACACATGCAGAATTACACAGATATCTGGAAGGTAGATGACATGAAACGTATTTTACAACCAGGTACGATCTTATACATGCCAATGAAAGTTTAATTTAATGGTAGACTACAGATACTATAAGGAAAGCCAATTTTGTCGCAGGTTTCAAAAATGTAGTCATATTTAATGGTGAAAATATTTGCTCTGCTTTTTCTCTAAACTTCCTTTAAGTTTAATTCTAGTTTAGGAGAGAAGATCCCTTTAAAATTTAAAAATAATTTTTCAATTACACTTGATGTTCAATGTTATATTAGTCTGAGGTATACGGTTTAGCGGTTAGACATTATATAACTTATGAAGTGGTCCCCCTGATAAGCCCAGTACCCACCTGGCACCATACCTACTTATCACAGTGTTATTGACTATATGTCCTACGCTGTACTTTACATCTCCATGGCTGTTTCGTAGCTACCAATTTGCACTTCTTACTGTCCTCACCTTTTCACCCAGGACCCCCTCTTCCAACCCCCTCCACTCTGGCAACCGTTTGGTCTCCGCATCTGTGAATTTGTTTCTGCTTTTGGTTTTTTCAGATGAAGTTACACTAAAGTGAAATCACTGAGATAGAGAAGAGCTTTGTAAAGTTACTTTTATGGGAACAGTGAATGACTCTTTGGCTCTTTGAAGGAAATTGGTACTGACTTTTGATGCTACTATGGTTCAAAACAGTGAGGTCAATGAGAAAGGGTGAAATATATGTCAACTTTAAAGGGTGTGAAAAAGATCTGAGGTCATAAAGTGTGGTTTTTGGTAAATAAGCAACAACAAACACAATTTTCTTTAAAAACACAGTGTGGTTAGAAAAATACCCATGTGCATTCAAGTACTTTGGAATGATCATGGGACGTATGTGAACAAAAAAATTACCCCTTATCCCAACTTTGAAAATTCGGGGAAAAGTACAATTTTACCATTTAGGTTTATAGTCATACTTTCTAGTGAAGCAACCGGCCCATGGGGGACAGGGTTGTTTGCATATCAATTTTACTGACTTCAGCCTAGGAATAAAAGCCGTTAAAAGCTCCATGAAAAATTAACTACTTTCCTGGGAAAAAAAAATAGTGCAGAGCACATTGGAACTGACATTTTTCTCTGTAACACAAGTGGGATCAAAGGTTATTTTAACCCCTCTAAGGTGCTTTGGATGCAGAAAGAGTTTTTCCTGAGGCAGGAAGGTAATTGAGCTGCTTTGAATGGATTCTGGCCACTGGATGGCGTTGGGGATAAGAGCCTGGTGGACACTTTGTAACACTATGTGGTGCGGTTCAGTGCAGGCTGGTCAAGCTGCGGGGGAAACAAGTCCTCAACAGAAGAAGCTCATAGAGGCAGGCCTTAAGGAAGCCCTCTGTTTGCAAGGCTGGTGTGAAGGACGTTGCTTCAAGGGGGGTACTGATGGAAAGAAGGGAGTGGAAAGGAGCTCCGGCCACGACTCAGGTTCATTGGGAATCACAGCAGTAGAAGGATTGAACAAGTTAACACCAGAGCTCACTGTGGGCACGAAAAGAAGTTTCAAGTCAAAATCCAGCCAACGTCACTGGGAGGAGAAGGGACGCAGCAGCTGCAGAAGCAGGTCACGAGGAGGTGGAGGGAGGGCCCAGGGCCCAGCCCAGCCACCCCTGGAGTGAAAAACTGGAAAGATTGCCAAGTTGCACGTCTCTGCTCTCCGGCTGCTGGGGCTGGGGAAGCCAGGGGCGCATAAAACAGGCCCCTGGTGGCAGGAAACTGGACATACAAATGGTCTTCTGAGGTCTTTTCAGTTCTGTTTTTGTGATTCCTAAGCAAATTTTGGAAAGGATGTAACAAAATCAAGTTTCCACTGTCCAAAATGAAGGCTTTTTATGCCTGAGCCCTTTTGTGATGTGATTGCTGGTTCTGCTGCTCCTGTGCTTTGCTTTCATTGGTCAAGAAGCATAAAGTGGAAGGAAGCGCGGCTTTAGGAGCATCTATCAGTTCCTGCAGTTCTTCCTCTGAGATAGGCCTATGGGATGGACACGCCCTGAGCAATGCGGTTGCCTAGCAACAGTACTGCCAATTGGGAGAGCTAACCTGCCCTTAGGCAAGAGATTCCAGAAAACAGGTACAGGGCCCTGACTTCAGAGATGTTTGCACATGGAAGAATCTGAGTGGTTCAGAAGCGGAGCCTTGAATCCGGGCATGTTTTATGTATATATTGACTGAGGCACTTCTTAGATGCCTTCAGAAGTCCTAGCATGTATAGGAAGCCAAGTGTGGGATCAAAGATTAAGACAAAAGGGCAAATTGATTCAGAAAATATGAGTAATGCCTTTTAAGTGGATGTTTTGAATTAAGCTCATCTGGCTCCACCGCCTCCACCACTTACATAAAAATATAACATGAAATAACTTTCTCCTGAGATGATTTTATTTTTGCTTACTTTTATAGTAATTATTCCTGCTTATTCTGTTGACCCCAGTGGTATATCGTGAGGCCAAACCCTAACCTCTCTAGGAGAGCAGCGTGCCATCTAACAGAAGCGGCGTCAAGTGGTACTCTCTGTACGAGCCACCCATCTGTGTTCTTGCTACACAAAGTCAGGTTAAAGCCCAATTCTCAACATTTTTTTTCAGCCAAAGGGCTACTTCAAATTCCCTCTTAAATAGAAGTTCTGGGCTGACTGCAAATACCTCCACAATATCTGCTATAACTTTCTGTGTCTTCCCGAGATAATTTCTGTTATCACAATAGTGAAAAAATGTAATAATTTCCCCTCCATTGAGCTTCAGAAGTCTCTTATTACTCAAGCACACCGCCAGCTCTATCCCAGCACCTTCTCATGCAGCTGACAAGTTGATGATGCTAAAAAATATTTTAAAAGGGGCCATGAGGTTTGGAAATTGGCAGGTTTACATTGAATCGGCAGATGAACGTTGGGACGTTCTTACTTTCTTTCTGATGTTCTGTGATTAATCTTACATTTCTTATATTTCAGGGATATTTAACAGCTAAAATCACCTTTTGAACACATATGGTGATGAAATCAACATATATCAATATGGCCATATAACTAGAAATCACAAGGCTAAAATATGCTTCTGATTTTATGCAAGTCTGAGCATTTTTCTCTTTGTAGTATTAATTTTTTTTTTTAAGTTGAAAGGCCTAAGCTTTAGAAAGTTTTGTTCACCTGGGTGGAATATACAGAAGTTCAGAGATAGAGAAAATATTAAGGGTCTAAGATTTGAAAACTCCTTGCAGCATCCCAGTGAGGTAGTGATACTTTCTTGCCTGCATTAGTAAAATGTTACTATTGAGATGTTCTCTCCTATAGGATTCCTGCCAGATGTAATTTGTGCCCCAAGTCCAAAAGAGTCATTTGAGGGAAAAGCTACATATATTTTAGTAGTGCTCTGCATTAAGAAACCCACAGTCAGAAGTTCCCTCTTCTTCTATGTTCAGTTCCCATACCTCTCTGCAGAGCCCTACAGGCTGGATTCAGTGATCCTGAATCTACCACTCGGATGATCCCTCTTGGTGAAAACCGAGATGCATGCTGGCCACAAGGCGGCAGTAGCATACCGTGTAAACCTTCATGGTTTGATCCCAGGGGTTAGAGTTGCCGAGATCAGAGACGTTTTTTCACGGTCATTTTCCTCCGTTTGAGGGGCAGTGTCCGTGGTGAGAATCAGATGAAAATGATGATTCTTCTTCACCCTAACCACCCTTTAAACTCAATTTAAAATTTGATCCCATGAAGACTAATTGGTGTCCTCTATTTGGAAATAAATACACAGACGGAACAAAATGATACAAAGAGTTCAGTAATTTAAGTATCAAGGGAGGAAAGACTCAGACATCCAGGCCAACTTTTACATCTTCTGCTCTTTCTAGGCAACAGTGATACACTGGAAGCTCTGAAACAATGTATAGTTTCCTTCTACTTCCCGCTATGAAAGAGACACATCGATTAGTTTAGTGATAACTCTTTATTGATGGGTTGTTCTTTGTTTCTCTTTTCAATCCCATGAATGATAACTTCACAAATGTTTGGCCGTTTTCTTCCATTAATTACCTGAGTTCAAAACACACACACAACTTTTCCTAGCTCCTAAAAGTTACAATTTTTAAAAATTGTAAGGTTGTTTTTGTTTATTGTTCTTATTATTCATTTTTAAAAATATAGTACAATACACTCTCTGTGGTCCAGGGCCTCAATTAGTAATTTAGCGTTTCAAATATACAAATATATCATTCATGTATATATTTAAAATAAAATTCCAAGCAGAAAGACATATGGTTTCAATTAAAGTTTTGTTATTTGGCTTTATAAATCTTAGTAACAATCCTGAAGAATGAATCCTTACTCTGGCACAGGCACAGATAAGGTTACCAGCTTCCAGGACTGGATCGGACAAATTTGGGGGGAAAAAGGGGAGGGTCCCAGCTGGTTATTCTAGAATTCTGATTCACAGTTACAATCTTCATATTGGCAGGAAACTGTTGCCGTTTCCCAGAAACAAGCAAGGACTCCCAAGTTTTATAGAACACCAGGTGGCAGAATTGCTCTTTTTGAGACTCAAAATTTAAGTCACTTACCTTTAACTGACTCAAAATTTAGAAACTTTAGTAAAAGAAAAACAATTGTTGGCAATTGTTGAGACACTACATATCCACAAACTTTAAGGTGATATTACATCTAACAAAATGAACTATAGAATATGAAGAGCTCATATACTAGCTTCTTGTAATTTATACAAAGAAAAGTGAATGTTTTATGATTAGCTTTATTTTGAAAATGTGTTTAATTAGTTACGACAGGGTCACTTATTGAATCTATAACTTAACAGTGAGTTGTGCTTTTCATAAGGTGCAGTAATGGTTTTCAAATATTCAAATTTAGAAAAGGCATGGCCAACAGGTATCATTTTAGTACATAATTTTAGTTGAAATTTCATCCAAAGGCTAAAATGTCTACTGACACCAGGTTTTCTCACTTACAAAGTAAATATTTTTATTAAATGAATACCTTATCATTTTATAATTTATACCTTATATCTGTGGAAAAGATAACAGCACCACATGATATGATGACCACACCCCTTCGAAACGACAGTACTTAAGAATTAGGTAACCTGGAACAAACGTTGGCCATTCTAGTAGACATAAGGCAGGGACACTTTCCTGGGTTTATCTGAAAGTGTTAAGTCAATGAAATTATTGATCAGATACTGCCGCCCACAAACCATTTTCAGTTTTTTGCACCTCAGCAGAGGTTGCCACAAGCGGTCCGTTAGGATTAATGGAGCGCCGGAAAACTGAGTGCTATGATTGAACCCCTCCAGCCAGCCCGTCTTTTACTTTCACAATGAATGTTTATGAAAATTTAATTGGAAGCAAACCGTCTGGAAGTTGAGCAACAGACTTAGAGGCTGTAAGGAGAGTTACATTTCTGAGACTTAAAAATGCTCTCCAGCTTTAATTTTGGAGTGTGTGGAGGTGGTGTCCTTCAGGCCTGGACAATGATTTAGGTGGACAAGATCTCCAGGGAGGACCCGTGGCCAGGCTTCCGGGGACAGGGATCAGCCTCGGTCAAGGTGGTCAACAGCCACACACCGCTGGCCAGGCTATGGAGGGAAATCCAGCTGGGCGCTCACCCCTTCTACAGTTCCGCCGCTCTTTCTTGGCCTCTGACCTTGCCAGGAGACTGACCGGAGAGAATAATGAGACAATCTCTCACCTCGGCGCGAGGCTACGTGCTTTATGTGGAGCAGGGGTCCTGGGAGAGACTGTGCCCCCCGCCCCCCACCCTGGTCTGTGAGTCTGGGGCCTCTCCTCACCACCCTGTCACATGCACAGGGGATTTTTGTGTCTGTCAACCCTTCGCTTCCCACCACTCACTGCAGCTCTAGTGTCTTCCAAAAAGGAGTGGGTGGAAGGGGGGTTTGAACTCGGAAAGAGGACATTACCTCCTAGGGTCCCACTGGCAGAAGTGAGTGTCAGGGTGCTCTGTGGGTCCATGTCAACATCTTTGTCGGTTCACAGATGCCCGCAAACACTGGGTGGGGAGGTGGGAGATTCCATTCCCTCTCCCAGCCGCTCACCCCTGGCCACAGGAGATAGAAATAATGTGTGCCAGTCTATCAATAGTCGGATAACATTCAAAAAACCAAACAGAATGTACTTTAACGATAGATTTAGTTATGTCAATGCATAATTTATAGAGAAAGAATTCAGAATATCTGCAAGATAAATTAGGAGTGGCCAAACTATGATGACTGTATATGGACCACAAGTAGAAAAGTGATGGGATTTTTTTTTAACAAAGGAGCACTTACAGTGTTAATGTATACCGATGTCCTGCTTTGCCATTTTGGAGTGTAAAGGACGTGTGGGGACGGGGAGACGACCAGGATTTGTTGAGGACGTACAATGTTATACACACTGTGCTGTTCATTTTCTGCCATTTAGATTGTGATAACTTCACGATAATAGCTCTGTGAGGTAGAAACCCATTACCAAGTCCTCAAAGGTTTGCTTTCTGTAAATAAGACCTCACCTTTAGCCTACTGAGTTTTCCCTCTCCTCCTCATATTCAACTGGCGTTAAAAAATTATTGAGAACTTACTCTAGTGTTCATGGAATATTGAGGAGTCCACAAAAGAACATGTCTCCATTAGAAGATCCTTTCATCAGTGAATGATAAGGAAATGTTTTAGGTGAGGGGAGACTGAACAAACAAGCATAATACTAAAAATCCGTATAACTCTCTGGGCACAAAGTAGGTTGTAAGGAAGTAATCAACAAAATAAAAAGGCAGCCTATGGAATGGGAGTAAATATTTGCAAATCTGATAAGAGGTTCATTATATATATATAAGGTTCAGTATGTGTGTGTGTGTGTATGTGCGTGTGTGTGTGTGTGTACAACTCAGTAGCAAAAAAACAAAAAACAGTTCTATTAAAAAATGGGCAGGGAAACAGAATAGATATTTTTCCAAAGGCGACATACAAGTGACCCATAAGTACATGAAAAGATGCTCAGCATTAGTGTTCATTGGGCAAATGCACATCCAAACTACCTCACACAGGTATGAGAGCACCTTACACCTGTTGCACGGCTGTCACTAAAGAGACAAGAGGTCACAAGAGCTGGCAAGGACGTGCAGGCAAAGGGACCTCGTGCACTATTGGTGGGAATGTACATTAGTGCAGCCACTGTGAAAAGCAGTACGGAGGTGCCTCAAAAATTTAAAAACGGATCTACCATATGATCCAGCAATTTCTCTTCTGGGCATACATCCGAAGGAAATAAAATCACTTTCTCAGAGTACCTGTGCTCCCAGGGTTCAACATAGCATTATTCAAAATAGCCAAACATGGAAACAATTTAGTTGTCTGTCAACAGATGAATGTACAAAGAAGGCGTGGTATATGTACACAGTGGAATATTACTCAGTCATGAGAAAGAGGAACATCCGGCCAAAGCCATAGAAACAGAGATTTGTGGTTTCCAGCAGCTCAGGAGTGGGGGAAGGGGAGGTGTTAGTTCCAGACAACACATTTCCAGTTACAAGATGTGATTATAGTTAATGATACTGTAGTATATATTTGAAAGTTGTTAAGAGAGTAAATCTTAAATTTTCCAACTGTGGGGAAAAAATAGTAGTAGGTGATGTGATGGAGTTGTCTGTCCCTAAAGATCTGGTAGTGACCATTTCACAATAGACAAGTGTATTTTACCACATTGTGCACTCAGACTTGTACAATATTGTAGGTCAATTGCATCTCCATAAACCTGGAAAAATATTAAAGTAAGTGTGTCAGGTTCTCACATTAATTTTTGACACATTTTTCTAACATCTAGCCAATCAGTAGGATAATTTAATTTAAAGGAAAATTGGTCTATCTTTTCTCTTTGAGGTAGTGTTTAATTTTAAGACTCTGAACTATGACTGAGCCTTTGAAGAGTCCCCTCACATCCTAACTGTGCCACTCAAAAGTTCTGTTTCCCACTTAATCTGTGAGTTAGTGTGAGTAGAGCTGAGGCACAAGATGCTGAAAGAGCTCCACAGAGCACAGAGTCTCAAGAGATGAAAGAAGCAGACTGGTGTTTTATGGGTGTTTTGTTTTGACTTATATTACCAAAAGTTTCAAGTGAGTGATAGAAGGGTATTTTTTACATCGACCCCAGCTCAGAACTGTAACGTCTCTGTTTGAGACTGAACATCTCCCTGACTTATGTTTGCCAGATTTATAGTTCTAAAAGAAAAAGCTACCAAAGGTTCTCAGTACATACTATTCAAATCAGTTAGCTATAACTTATTCCTGGACATATTGCCAGAGTTCTTCTCCAAAATGAGCATATATTTCAAAAGAAAAGAGAGGTGAATTTTAAATTATGAATAAAAATGAAAACATTTGAAGAAAATGTCCTGAGGCCTGAACTCAAATACACTAATTAGTCTC
>VMDR010033817.1:0-11246 GCA_007922815.1 Macrotus californicus
TCTTGGGTAATGTAATTATGATGTGTCTTGGTGTGTTCCTCCTTGGGTCCAACTTCTTTGGGACTCTCTGAGCTTCCTGGAAGACTCCTTGGAAGTCTATTTCCTTTGCCAAATTGGGGAAGTTCTCCTTCATTATTTGTTCAAATAAGTTTTCAATTTCTTGCTCTTCCTCGTCTCCTTCTGGCACCCCAATGATTTGAATATTGGAACGTTTAAAGACATTCTGGAGGTTCCTAAGCCTCTCCTCATTTTTCTGAATTCTTGTTTCTTCATTGTGTTCTGGGTGAATGTTTCTTTCTTTCTTCTGATCCACACCATTGATTTGAGTCCCGGTTTTCTTCCCATCACTGTTGGTTCCTTGTACATTTTCCTTTATTTCACTTAGCATAGTCTTCATTTGTTCATCTAATTTGTGACCAAATTCAACCAAGTCTGTGAGCATCCTGATTACCAGTGTTTTGAACTGTGCATCTGATAGGTTGACTATCTCTTGGTCACTTAGTTGTATTTTTTCTGGAGCTTTGATCTGTTCTTTCATTTGGGCCATTTTTGTTGTCTTGGCACGCTTACATTCCTGATTCTTATTCAAGTTCAATAAGTGACTTTTATTGTTGAGATGTTTCAGTTGCTGATATTTTGCATATTTGCTCTCTTTATGGTCATTTTTGAGAGTTACCAGTTGTGATGAAAATGGCTACATATGAAGATTTAATTGAGGTTTAGGCCATAATCTTGAGATAAAATGGCAGCTAATAAATTTACTGATAGAATTTACATAACATTATTAACAGTATATTTTGTACAATTTTATACATGTTTGCACTGAATGTGTACTGCTCTTCAGAGACCCTGAGGGAACAAACTGTCAGTCAAAAACTTAGGAGGAAAGTGGAAGGATCTAGACTTAGATTAGGTTAAACAGACACCCTAATGAGAGGCAAGGCCAAGCTAAAAATTGGAGACTGTACTTTTATACCTTATTTTGGGGAATATCAGGGGATATATATTTTCTTTTTGCATTTTTTATTGTTGTTCAAGTACAGTTGTCTCCATTTTCCCACCACCAATTTTTCCTGACCCACCCACCCCCACCTCCCACTCTCAAGCCTTCCTCCCTTCGGCTTTGTCCATGGGTCCTTTATACATGTTCCTTGATGAGCCTTCCCCTTCTTTCCCCCGTTATCCTCCTCAACCTTTTCTTTTTCTTGACCAAACTATGGCACAGATTTTCCAGTGTCAAAGGAGGGTAGGAAAAATTGTGAGTAATGGTTTCTGCTTACTTTGTGTTTTATGCCATTAGTTTACCAAAGGTAACTTCTACCTCTTAAATTCCAATGGCTCTTATGACTAGGTTTATGGATTCTTAGAATTAATGAACTGGAAGGGATTTGACCATTTGGTTCAAACCACTTGTTTTGAGATACGTGGACTGCTTCCTCTGCACCTTAGCTGTGAAGCCTCAACTTTATACTGGCCCTAGAGTTTGGATAATTCCATCCAAATGAAAATATTGTTGTTTTATTAAAAATAACATATTTGTCCTGTTCCTATTTAATAGATTTTCTTATGAAAAAGTGGATTCTCTTATTATTTTTCAGATATGTAATCTTTGAAATGTAAAAATTAGTCCCAGAGAATATTTCCTAAAATATATGGAACAATAATAGGAAGGAAATCTCCATATCTCTCTTCTGTTCATGCCTTCCCCCACCCAAATCAACTACTTACATAAGCATCGATTCTGCAACAAGATAATTCTGCCATTCGTGAGGCTGGAAAATCCACTCAATGGACTCTCATTGGTTTGAAGTTTTCTGTGCTGGTATAAAATAATCTATATTTCAAGTACTCCATTGAAATATTTCAAGTTTTCCATTGAATTTATCAGTTGGTCACTATATGTGTGAAAGAGAACAAAGTACTTATTCAAATATTGACTATTATATTTGATTTTAGTATGACCCTAAAATAGTCACATTCTTGTCCACTTATCTACCTAGAGTGAATCCAACAGCAAATTAAAAGAGTTTATCTGGAAAGTTCTTCTCTGGAGAAACAGACTTAGGAAATACAAACTCTCTTTCCTGAAGCACCCAGCTCTTCCCATGGAGATCTGAGGAAATGTGAGCAAATCCAATACTCCTTCAGCACACCTCTCTCATAGTCTTTTTAAAAAAGCCCTACTTTATCTAAACACTACTTTCCTGAGTCAAAAGAGTGCTTTGGTAAAATCTGCCTTTCTAGGGGCAAAAGCAATCTCACGCAGTCACAGTTTTAGAAAGGCAGATACTGCTGAACTGGACAAAAGATGCTTTTTGTTTTTTTCTCCAGTAAAAGACTGTTCATATTGCTTGAGAAAGAGATGCAATGCGATGTTTATCTCTGTTTACAGATGTTTAACCAGTGCCCCTTTAGAGGGTCATGGGCCTATAAACAGCATTGTGGTAATTACATCCACTGCTGCAAAGAACAGATGTGTAAATTGGTAGTTTCTTGGGGGAAAATAATACCAAGTCCACTTTCCAGAAATGTACACAGTGCAGTGCAGCTGTACCATTCTGTACTAAGGTCTCTTTTGTGACTATAACTGAATGTGCTCGCATTTAAAAAACACGGAAGTTAGTAGGACACCTAGCAGGGAAGTCCAGGGAACTAGAAAATTATTCAGTTTGGGGTATTTAAAAATTCCTAGTGATACTGGACAATTCTTCATATCCAGAAAAGGAATAACATATCTTTTATTTTAAAGTTTTCCAGGCAAGAGACGTGTATTGAGTAGAGAATTGAATTAGGAAGCCTCTGGTGCTTTATAAACCTCTGAAGTCTGTACATCTTAGATATAAACAAGACTTCAGCAAGGCCAGAATGTACCAAGGTGATCATACCTTTTGATATGTGAACAGCAAAATATTCCTAAAGTGACCGCTGCATGGTCTGGCAGGGATCAGTCACCAGGTCCTTTCCTGAAAACTAGAAATCAATGGTTTCTTACTTTAAAAGCCTATGTTACCCTGGCTACAACAAGAAGGATCATGTGAAATCATTTCTACTAATGCCTTTTTGTATTAAAAATACTTGCTTTCTCTCAGGATATATATTTATGTGACTGTATAGAAATCAGAGTTATCTCTGAAAATTAAAACAAAAACACACTAACTAAACAAGCTAAGCCTATTGTTTTTAAATAGCTTATTGACAGTTCTCTTATCACAAATATGTATATCATTACAAGCTCCACTGCCTTCTCTTTGTATGAATTCTCATTTTCTCTTAAACTATGTCAAATACTGTGTGCGAATGTTATACAGTGATCCAGTGCTCCTTGAAGATGAAATTTCTTCCAGACTGGGACTATCTGTACCTTCATACACACACCGACCAAACTTTGCAGAAGACCACCATGTACCCTATAACTTAGTAAATGTGATAAAACATTGGACATTAATTTGTATTTACATTACATACTGTAATGTGCAATGACATTGTACCTAACCTGGGAATTTTGTTTCTGGGGCAGAAAAGCATAATCTTGTTGTGCTTTCATAATTCCATACAAACTATCCAGCAGCATCAAACCAGGTGTCTATGATTAAAATGTAACAGAGTGACTGACGATCTAGTCTGCTAATCTGGATCTTTCAGGCCCAGAAGGGAAGGATAATAGAAAAAATCTTCCAATTGCTTTAGGCCAAAGCATGCCTTTTGACATTAATAATCTAATTCAGCTATCTACTTTGTCCCAAATTCAGCCTCTCATTCTCTATGGCCAGAGGATTCAAACAAAAACACAGGAGGAGATGAAGGCTAGCCCCGGCTCTATCACTGATTGCCTGACTTTCTAGGCTTCAGTTTCCATGGCTATGAAATGACAAGGTTTAATGATCTCCTCTAAGGCTCATGACTATGTTCAGTGTGTCTATGCATGCTAAAATTTAAAATTTAGGTCATATTTGTGGGATAGCTGCAAATGTGTCTGAAATCAGGAGGCAATGGGACAGGGATAGAAATAGAAATATTTCTACCCTTATCCCATTGATAGGGACATTTTCAATAAAAGCAAGGAGGATATTTCCAAACAGGAATGTGGCTCAGACCTCATGGTGGTCTAAGTCCCATAGAGTACATATTACAGTGCATTTCCGGTCCTCTGCAGCTCTATACCAAACTCCCTCAGTCAGCATCATAGGAGCTGGGGCCACGGATCTGATCTACACAAGCACACTTGGTGGTAGTATATATGGGGATGCATGGAAAGCCCTAATCTGGATTAAACAGTACTTTTTCTGCTACTCTAAAATTTTGTTGGGAAAAAAAAAACATTTAATCTACTCTAAACCACAGTTTTGTAATGATGGAAACATTATGTGTCCTTCCTCATTTCCCAGAAAGGAAAAGTGTTAGTGGAACAGCCTTTTAGAAAATAGCTTCTTAGAAAAGCAGGCAATTTCCTAGTTACAAATGGATTGTACTTCAAAAATAAATTGTTAATCTTGAAACTTAATATGCTTTCTCCATTGAAATAATGTAAAATAGTCTTAAGATTTCTAGACCTATCTATACAATTTAGGTTGATCCAAAATGTAGCTGAAATTCTCTACCTTTGTAATGAAAATGTAGAAGAAAGCAATAATGTTACTGGGTTTTGGAGAGTAATAGAACCAGTTCTTTATATCCGACTTCATTTTAAAAATATATATTCATGTGTGTGAGCACACACACACACACACACACATGCACAGAGCTGCTCTTTTCTGATCAGGTGTCATGCTAGCCCGTTCAATAGTAGTGAGAATGAAAATTACAGAAAAACTTTTGTTTATGAGGTAACTAATGGAATGAGTGAAAAGAGGGATGGATCAAAAGGAAATTTCCAATGATGTGTGGGCAAACTTTAGAATGGAGGGGTGGAAAGCGAGGTTTGAGATCAGAGCAGGGAGGAAACAGGGAGAGAAAAAAAGAGGGTTAAAGAGGAAATGAGTAGTTTATGTGGGCAGGTGATGAGCTGAAGTGGAAATGCAGGAGAGATGAGTTGCTTGTGCTTACATGTAAGGAGAAAACTTATGGATGTTTCTGTGTTCACGTCCAGGCAGAAGAAAGGAACACAGGTTAAGAGATTTTTGTCAATTACCCATATTTACCACCAGATGGCAAAATTAACACAAGGCCTCTTGGGAACTAGTGGGGTTATAGGAAAGAAGAGAAAAATAATGTGTCACTTGGTAATTCATTCATTTACACCTCAAATATTGAGTTCCCACTATGTCCAAGGAACTATGCTAGAATGGATGTTGATGTGGCCAATGAGCAGGACAAAGTCCCTGCCCTGAGTGAACTTACAGTTGGGTGGAGGGCTAACTAGTCACAAGAGTGGCCTTAGAATACTAGTAAACATTCTTCTTATGTGGTGAGGTACAGATTTGCTCCTTTGGTGACTTGCCTCAATGTCAACGGTGACAAAGCCAAAACCAAAAGAGAGGCCCAATAGTTCCTTTTCTCCACTGACCTGCCCACATCTCCTTGCCTGTGCCTCCCACACCTCTGCACCTCACCTCCTGGTATTTCAGGATCCTGCCTTCAGTCTTCTCTCAAATTAAAATGTACTAGTCATTGGCCTCTTGCCTTCAAACTGTTTCTCTTGTCTAGGTGACTGGTTATCTGATTAATCAAAGAGAGGAGGTTATTATACTACATCTTCACCTCTAGTATCCTATGCATTTTAGGTGTTTTTGTTTTCCCCACAATATCAGAGCCTTGTAATATTTAACCTTTTGGGGGTAATAGACACCTCTTTCTTAGAAAGCTACGTACATTCAGCAGAAATATATATAAACATAATCACATAAACGGACCACATGACATACTACTTCAGATTCAGGGGCACCCTGAAGCCCATCCATATATATATAATTCAAAGTACCGACCCAAATGGTGAGAGTTTGTGGAGTATAATGGGGAGCATGGGAGAAGGTGTAAGCAAACTTTTCCTAAGCCTGTCTGGTTCGGACTGGTGTCTCCCCCAACTGTTTTCTCTCCAGCGCTGGCAACTGTTTGGCTTCCCTTCCCCAACTCCCGTCCCTCCTCAGCCTTTGTCTCCGGGACCCTCCCCTGCATATGCACTCCCGTTTCAGTCCCACAGCCCCTCCAAGCGGCTCTTGCTCTGCCTCCTTTAGGCGCTCCCTCCGGCCTCTATCCAGGATGACCTCATCCCTTTGTTTCTCCACGGCTGTCACTGGTCTGTCGCTCCCTGCGCCCCCTTTCTAGGCTTGGGCTGGGCTGCAGGAGTGTTGGGTCAGGCCTGGCCTCCTGGACCAAAGGGACCGCCTGCGCGCAGGGCGTGGCTGGGACCCTGCGCTGGGCGTGGCTTCTGCCTGCTCCCAGCCCCCCGAGCCACTTGCTCTGCCAAGCCCCTCCTCCAAGGCCCCAAAGCTCTAAGGAGGCTTCTTGCTTCCCCGAACAGCTTGGAGTTTTATTTTATTTTAAGGGACCGCCACAGACTCTTATTTGGGAGATAATTGTTTCTTTCAGTGGCTGGAACAACAAAAGCCTCAGCCCACGCGCCAGGCCTGGCCTAGCAGGATGCGGAGATGCAGTCTCCCTCTTTTGCCCCGTTGTTAGTCTGCTGGCCTTCACCTCCCGCCAGCGTAAGCAGCAGCAGCTTACTTCCCGGGATAGTCCTTTCACAAGTCAAGGTTACAGAGCGGGTGGGGAAGGAAGAGGAGGGAAAGCTGGGTCAATCGGAAGTCCCCTCCTTGTCCCTCCCAGTTTTTCCTTACTAGGGGCTGCCAAGAGCATATTAGCATTCCT
This sequence comes from Macrotus californicus, assembly GCA_007922815.1. Taxonomy (NCBI): domain Eukaryota; kingdom Metazoa; phylum Chordata; class Mammalia; order Chiroptera; family Phyllostomidae; genus Macrotus; species Macrotus californicus. The sequence continues at coordinate 6,805 of VMDR010033817.1, forward strand.
CGGGCTGCTGGCGCCTGTTTCTCCCGGGCGGCAAGGAGAAACGCAAAGGTGCTGGTGGGAAGATTTCTTCACGTCTGCGGGTCTTTTCACCTTTGGAAACTAAACAGGAATTTCTTGTGTTATAATGTAGCAGAGGTGAGAAAACCAGCTAAGGTCGGATCGCAGAGACAATGATCCTTCACTATTAAAAAAAAAAAGTGTTTTCGTCTTCATCTGAGCTTTCTGTATCCCACGGTAAAATGCAGGTTCCAGAGACCATTGCAAACGAGTTTCTTCGGGGGTGGAGGGCAGGTAAATGAAGAAGAGGGAAGAAGGGAGAGGGCTTCTGTGGGTGTGGCCAAATTTAGACACGGTACCAGTACATAGTCTTCATTCAATAATATTGTAAAAACGTGATTGAAGGAGACAATTGCAGGTGACACAAACTTTATTTAACACTTCAGGAAGTGGCAGTCTCCCTTCCCAAGGTTCCAGGGAACTGCAAAATGGGTGGAAAGCAGAAAGCTAGTGTAAGATAAAGAATAGGAAATGTTAAGGTGAGAAACATTCAAACTTTTAGAGATTTTTTTATGAGTTTATTTGAGCCAAAATGACAACAATTGCCAGGAAGCAAAATCTTAATGGATTGAAAAAATACTCCAGAGGATGGTAGATTTTCAGCTTATTTTATACATTAAAGTAAAAGGAGGACATACAAGGATTGGCGGTAGATTAAGGGGGCAGGAGAAAGCAAAGCAGGGACAGGATAAAAAGAAAAACGAAGAGACATACTGCTTTTACATTGGTGCGTGCAGGATAGTTAACATTTACAGCACGTAGAAATGGTGTTTGGGAGACAAGATTACAGTGAGGGGTTCTGTGGTCTGCTGCTTTGGTGCAGAGGTTGTGCCTTGAGGGGTCTGGTAAAGATTACTTTGACATTCCAAGAGTATGTTATCTTAGATGCAAAAAGAAAATAGGCAGGCTCACTTAGGTAAAGATTGACCTTTGTCAAGGAAGCTACAGGTCTAAGAAATGACTACCACCGTGATCTGTTTTTAGTTAGGAATTTTTATGTTCGGACCATCTTATGCGGTTGCTTTTGGCCTCTGAGTTGGTAAGACCCATCATGCAGGCCTCCCCTGGGCTTGTCAAGTTTAGTATGTGGCCCCTTTTTGGTCCACAGAAACAAAGAATTAAGTATAGAGCCCAGAGGTGGCTTGGCATTGGGGATTGGCTAAGGGGATTTCTGCATTTCTGGTCAAGCGGAGCACTTACACGGACATAAAAATTATTTAAGTTTTGGTTTGCTCACATGGCACCCCTGGGTTGGAGTGGCCTAGAAATTTATTTCAACAGTATTTATTGAACACTTACATTGTGATGGACTTTGTTTCTGGCTGTAAAATGACCTCAGGTCCACGTGAGAGGAAAGCTGAAAGGAAGAGAAGGAGAGAGCCCGGGCATTGAGCTACTTTGGGCCTGAGTGGGTCCCCAGCCCTGGAGTGGGATGACTGTGAAGAGACCTGGGAGAATGGAGCAGCTGCAGAGGGGGACCAGCCACACTTGCAAGTGCTGAGGGTGGGAAGTTGATGGGAGTCAGAGCTTCCACTCCCTGTGTTCTGACCTCTTTTTCTTGCTTAAATAGGTTGAAACCAACTGTGGCAGAGGATGAGTGATTTGCATATCTTATTTATTTATTTTTAGCAGTGTTGGTTTTTTCCTGTAACTAGGACAGTAGATTTCATTCAGATTTTCCACACAGACTGACAATTTCGCTTTAAAAGTTGTCAAACAAGGCATTCACTTAGAATGCTTTACTCTCTCTTTGCTTTTGGGTAGGTGGGGAAAGTGCAGCTTTTTGTTGACTGATGAATGATGTGTTCCCCCAAGCTGAGAGGGTTGGAATTAGTGCCAAAGAGAGGCGGTATCTCCTGTCCTGATATGGTGGGTCATTTACTAGTTCTCAGAAGCCTGTAAGTGAAGTCATTCTGAACTGTGCAGAGTCGAGTCTGAGCACATGGAAGTCTGGCCGACGGACAAATTCTGTGCTAGATCATTTTGGTGATCTCTGGGGAGTGGCACATTTAGGAAGACCTTCATCTCATGATATGTTCAATGTATATAATTAATTTTAGAAGGTAAGTGGCAGTAGAGGCCGGAGTGTGGAGGGGGACCCTCCATGCCAGAGTAGGGTTAGATTACAGTGGGCTTCTCTGATGCTGTCTTTTTAAGGGAAATTGGAAATCAGAACCTGTATAACTGAAATTTGCACACAATTAGGACTTCAATACTTTGAATGTTTGGCTCTTTAATCTCCTAGTGAACTCCCTCAATGCTTAGATGCAGTAACTGAGGTCTAGAGAAGCGAAGAGACCTCTATGAGGTTGTAGTCAGTTTGAAACTTGTCAGATTTACAGTCCTGGTCTCCTGCTTTCTAATCCAGGGCTTTTGCTGCTTTACCTGGTGCCCCTTATTTCTCTGAATTTCATAAAGGCACCTCCGAAATTGTACTTTTGTTTAAAGAGACATTCAAGAGAAATGTGGATTTACCGGGACAGGTTGTGTTTAGTCTGAGTGTCATGGGCCAGTACACGTTACACTGTGATGTGCAAAAGATTTATTACAATGTAGATCCTGATGAGTGGGTCTGGGCAAGGTTAGAGTGCGTCACCACCTAGCTCTTGGAGGTACAGCTGCTGCTCCCGGTGCTGAGCAGCAAAACTGTGAACACCACCTTCCCTCCTTGCCTGTCCTTTCTCACTGATAAAACAGCTCGGGGAATTTGGAGCCCTCCCCTTCTTTTTTTCCTCTGGTTACCAGGTCACTGTGCTCCCTCAGCTAATCTGGATGCCTTTCACTGCATGTCCTCACCCAGACCTGAGACTGTTGGAAATCCTCCCTAGTGACAGGTATCTTGAACTCGAGGGTATGATCTTTTGTCTAGCACTATCTAACTTGATTTCACAAAACCGTTTGTACATAAGCAACTTGCTTAAGTCTGATAGTAAAAACAAACAAACAAGAAATCTTTTTCTCGCACACATGTCCTCAGCACACAGCTGCAGCTTCTCTCCTGGGAATGCAGCTGGTGTGCTGCTAGCTCATAGGTGTGGCCTTTCAGCTGGGGCTCAGCAAGTCTGCGAGCACCCCCACCACTCACTGCTGTCCTGCGCTTCTCGAGCTGCTCACAGTGCCCAGGTCCAGGTCTGCGTGCCTTTGTGCACCACCCAAGTTCAGCAATTAGCTAAGTGATAACAGGGCAGAGACCCTTCTATTGCAGGGAAGCTCTAGTGGTGACCATTTCTTAGTCCTCCAAAGCTTTCCTACCTCAGAGGTGCCTCTCTCTTATTGTAAGCTATCCTTAGAAAAGAAACAGAATTTAATCCAAATTATAGTACACATTCACTAGGCATTTATGAAGTCCTTACTGTGTGAAACGGTGATCGAGACTCCATATAGTAAAGGGGTAGAGAGGATGAATGCTACAGTCAGACTGCTTACAATCTCAGATCCTAGCTGTACACTTATTAAGTATGGAGCCTCCCCAAGTATTAGTTTCCTCATCTGTAAAAATAATAAAAATAACCACCCCATACATTTGTGATGAAATTTTCTACTGTGGGAGAGAAACAAACTTCTCCCTATCCTAACCAAATTTAGTGCATACATGAAAGAGTCAGAGACCTACATGCAGCAGAGGTTCAGAGACAGAAAGGCAACAAGGGTATAGAAGACATGCTGAGCCAGACATGAGGTAAGGTGCCTTGGGGGCTTCAGAGGGTCCTTGCAGGATGATAAGAAGAGCAGACATTTAGTAAATAAATGTTTGCCCTGCCATATAAGTGGGTCAAAAAGGTTATTCTCTTAATATGATAATCTCCTATTATGAGCAAGGCCCCTAAATCAAGTTCTAAGTATTAAAGGAAGGAGAAGAAGTTTCTCTTGAGCCTGAAACTAAAATTGCCTTTATCTCAAAACAATCCATGTACCACAGAAGCACATCTTGGGTGGCTCATTCTGAACCCCCATATCATGCAAAACACTTAACTCTGTATCTGGCACAAAGTGATTATTGAATGTTATCCCGTAAAAAGATCTTGAACTCAATGACAGTGTGGTGGAAAAGGTTTGCCACACTAACAACAATTCTCCAGGCACTAGCTGGGTGTCAAACTGTTCAACTTAATGCTGACACTGTCTGCAGGATGACAGAAACAGATTCCATAGGTAAAGGGCTTGGTTCCAAAAGACCACCCTCCCCTTAAGATGCCAGTTGCAAGCCTAGGTTGTTAACCTTTGCTTATGATGACCAATCACAAATTGGTTCCCATGACCCCTCAATTGAGGATTGCCAATTGTAAGTCCAGGTTGTTACCTATACTTCTGACTGACTGGCTATAAATTATAGGTTCCCACAACCCCTTTCTTGGGTTCAGTTAATTTGCTACAGCAGCTCACAG
>VMDR010033818.1:0-11237 GCA_007922815.1 Macrotus californicus
CCCTACCAACCACACTCAAGCAGGTGTTACTTACCTTATATATGAGGAAAACTGGAAAACTCTGATGAAAAAATCAAAGAAGATATAAATAAATGGGAAGATATTTCATGTACATGGATAAAAAGATTCACTACTGTTAAGATGTCCATTCTCTGCAATTTCTTTTACAGATTCAACAAAATCCCAATCAATATCCCATCAGGTTATTTTGTGGACATTGACAAAATAATCTAAAGCAGCTATTCATAATTGCCTAGACTAAAGAAGCAACCAAGCTGTTCTTCAGTGGGTTAATGGTTCAACTGTGGTATATGCACACAATAGAATATTATTTAGTGATAAAAAGAAATGAGCTATAAACCAGCCTGTCAGAAAAAAGCTACATACTGCCTGATTTCTGCTCTATGATACTCTGAAAAAAAGCAAAACTATAAAAGACAATGAAGTCATCAGTGGTTACCAGGGGTTCCAAGGGAGTTAGGAAAGGAGGAAGAGGTGGAGCACAAGGAATTTTTAGGACAGTAAAACTATTTGTATGAGACTGTAAGAATGGGTGCATGACATTATACATTTATCAGAATCCATAGAACTATACAACAGGTGAGCCCTAATGTGAACCATGGACTCTATTTATTAGTAATATGTAACTATTGGTTCATTAACTGTGACAAATGTCCTATGCTAATGTAAGCAGATAATAATAAGGGAAATTGGATATGAGATATATGGGAACTCTCTGTACTGTAGTCACAACTTTTCTGTAAATCTAAAACTATTCTAAATTACAATGTTTATTTAAAAAATACCCTGGTTTCAAATATAATAGGTTTGCAAGAAGTATTAGTTCCCCTTTATCATCTAGGCTATATCACGCATAGCCTAAATTCAACTCAGTGCTCTTGCTGTTATATGGGTTGATGTAATAGGGAAGGAATTTTCTAGCGAATTAAATATAAATTTTAATAAAGTATAATTATATAGCATAAAGAGATTGATTAAAAGTTTAGTAATAGGCAGTTGAATCTCTTTTGAACATAATTTAATGTTTCTGATGATTCAGATGCCACATGGGAATTTTTGAAAGCCTCTAAGTCATCACTATAACATCCGCTATTTCTGTGACAAGCAGAATTTTACTGAGAGACCTTTTATTGTGGGAATGCCAATTTTAATTGGTTTAGTAATATGGGTTGATCAGGAGCATTCCTGATTTTAAAAATCCTACACATGAAAAATCAATCAACATAAAAAAATAAAGGTCACTACTAGACCCAGGTAGTGGTGTTAGCCTTTCCCTGTATTAGTTAGCTGCCTGAACTCAGTTAGAGCTGAGCAAAGGATCTAAGAACTAGAGACAGAAATAAACAGAAAAGCCATTTTTGTCATGTTGCATAGACAAGGACACATAGCTTGCAGATTTTACCTGAGCCTGTGTTGAAACATGCTAAGTCAAGAGGATGTTCTTTGCCTTGCAAAATACATGCAGGATTCCTTTGAAGAGCTCAGTGGGTGGGGTGAGGAAGCTCCTTGAACTCTGTCTAGTTCCCCAGGATGTCTTGCTACTATGTGTGATAACCTGATGAGTGCTTATCCCTGCCATAATATAGAAATTCATATATTTTTTCCGAAGAGGATTTTATTTTCTTTTTCCCCCTATCTGAATCCTGCAGAGCACAAAAAGGAATCTGAAGATGAGACACAAAATAAGCTGGGCAAGGCAGAAGAGTTAGTGCCATGTGAGAACTAAGACATTACTTGTGCTGCCGAAGAAGGCTGTGTGTGTGGTTCGGAAAGAAGATTTTAGTTGAGAGACAAACTGTCACAGAATTCTGCAAGTCTGGGGGCAGCTAGATATTAATTCGAGAAAGGAAACTAATAATATCTGGGATTGTGCTGATTTAACACAATTATGAGGAACCTTAACCCAGTTTACCGAACTCAGCCATTTCACCAAATACACTGATCCTATTGCCTATATAAAATGACACTAGGCTTCTCTTGTCTGTACCAAACAAAACAAAGAACTCCCCAGGATTCAATCAAATGAAAGCAGATTATCTCATATCTCCAGTCAAATATTTTCAGTCCTTTAAGTTGTCCACTTGCGTGTGAAGGGGTCAGAGCAGGTAGTCAGGGATTGAGTTTCTTTTAAAAACTCCAGTTGTAGAAGGACAGCTGTATTTATTTCAGAAAAATAAAAACCCTAAAGATTATCTCGTCAACTAAGCAGAAAATCTAAAATAGGTAATATTCTCCTTTGCTCTAGATCATGCTCATCCTTATCCTTAGCCATCAGGAGCCAGAAAAGAACTTGCAGACATTCTGATAGGAGATAATTTCACCATGAAATGTTATTTGAACACACAATTAAAAATATAAAGTCTATTCAGTTCAAAGGTAGATAAACTAGTAACCATAAAATCAATGCTCAATGAACCCACAGACAAAATTAATTATATCCTGGTCACTACACCAATATTTAAAACTAGTAATAGATCTTTCTTAGACTCCCTTGCCATTTTAGATAAGGTCTGTATCTTCATCCAATTAATGTTTCAAAAGCCAGTTAAATCAACAAATTACCAAGACCCTGTACTTATTGCTCTTGTTAAGGGTTTGACACTGTATTTTAAGCCTATTTGAATTAATGCAAAAAAAATAGAATCTTACCCTGTTTGTACAATCAGTTTTTGCTTATCTTTTTCCAATTTTCTTGGATACCATCTTAAAAAGCTTTTGAAATTCAGCATTAGTAGGTATATTTGGCAGTCACATTTTCCTGAATACTACATAAGGGGCCATATCACTTCAATTTGTCTCAGGGCTTCTTTATTATGGAATAGTTATGCTAAGAGAGAATATGGTTTAGTGAAAAGATCAGATAATTTGGACTATGAGAAATTCGGGTTTAAATTCTAGCACTGTTACTTCTGAACTATAACACTTTGGGGAAGTATCTAACTAGAGTTTCCCCATCTATAAAATGATGCTAACACTTATATTTCCTTAAGAGGGTGAGTGCAAGGGTAATCTGAGTGCATGTGTCTATCACATTACAATAGCGCAATGCCTGACAAGCATATGCACTCAGCACGTGGCATCCATGAACCCACTGTTGGCCAGAATGATGTTCAAACCTTTCAGTAGCAGTATGACACAGGTACATCCGATCAGTACAAGTGCGATCCTTAAACAACTGAGACAGCTCTGCTGGGTTGTACTGGCTGAAGAGCAGTCCCAAGTTTAGGAGACAGGAGGAACTAACATTGGAAAAGATCACTGGTAGGAATTTGATGAAGGAGTGTTTCTCCGGACCCTTTACCACAGGTCAAAGTGCACACACTGCATCCCAGAGAGCAGCCTCTGTCCCAATGCCACAAAGCACAGCTTGAGAGCTTTATTTTAAAACTGTGTCTATCTGACTCCATGACCCTTGCTCTCTCTGCCAAGGTTGTCAACTTTATCTCTATGCACCTTCCAGATTCTGAGATGGTACATCCGTGTCTTGGTCCGGCACCTTTCAAAGCTGTGGTCCTTGAAGCAGTAGGTTTCTGTGGGGATGATTAAAGTTCTCCTACAAAAAGTATAGTGAAAGCTGAGAGGGCAGAGCTCATGTGTCTCCTGAAGTATGGCCTGTATGTCAACCAGAACCTTCATCTCTTTCTTATACTGAGATTTCATTTAGATAAACAGGTTTCATTGCTTTAAAAAAAGGAATTTAAAAAGTCACTGTTGTATCCCAAACTCTACTCCTTGTTGCTGCTCATCCAAATAGAGATTCAACCTAGATCTTTGAACATATGCTCAGATTTTTCAGATCTTTATGGCCTGGATCTCTGGCCATAGCTTGGTTAACTCTTACGCTAGGATGTGCTCTTGACTTAGAATTGAGAAAGCTTACCTCAACTTTCCTTCCTAGACTCTGAATGTTATGTGCCACCATCTTGTGTGTGATTCTAACAAATTACACCCTAACTCTGGTTTTCATCTCAGGACTTCATGTGATATAGGGTCTGTTTTCTCAGTTTTCACTACCTCCGGCTTGATCTTTGGCCACATCATTCATTGGCCAAGATCCTGGCTTTGCATTTAGTCTTTCTAGGCTTATTGATATCAAAGACTAGTACATATTGTATAATTTCAAACCAGATCTGAAGGCCAACATGTTCAGTACTTTAAACGTAACCTTCCCCTTAGGCCAAGACTCTGCCTGTGGAATTCAGGTTTTTGACATCTGCTTTTTTCTCTCCAGATGCATTTATTATCAGTTCTTTGATTCTGCTGGACCTCATTTTGCCCCCTGCCTATGACTCAGACTCTCATTACCACTGCACTGAAATCTTGACATTGTTCGCGCTGAGTGCAGTCCAATGAGAGGGGATGTGCAGGGAGAGCCTGTGGGGGCCACCGGGACTGCTGGGGTGTGAATGTGGAGACTTGAGAGGCCACAGAGGTACCAATGGTCAAACAGCCAATGTCTGCCACAGAGACCACCCAGTTCAAAGCCAACTCCCACCCCAGCCACCACACTGATGGGTTTAATTAAGTTCAGGGGAGCTGTCATTAGAGAATAAATGAGTACCTGTTACTTCAACCATAGAATCATGAACTGTTGTAACAGAGATAGAGAGGAAGCCACAGAGGAAAAATAGCTGCTCACCCTCAGCCACATTTGGGTCCCTTCCCACCTCTGGGCCTGTCCACCTGTCAATTGTCAATACATGAAGTTCATCATAACATGCAGTTTTTACAGCAGCTTAGCTAGCCTCCCCTAAAAATCAGTATTTTTTATTTTCTGCACTATGACATGGATAGTTTCTATTGACATGTATTCACATTCATTGATCTTCTCTTTCGCAGTGTCCAATCATCTTCCCAAAAGCTCATTCAGTGAGTTTTTTCATTTTACTTCTCAGTTCTAGAATTTCCATTTGTTTCTTTTCGATAGTTTTTATTTCTAGGCTGAGATTTTTTCATGTCTTTACTATGAACACACTTAAGTAAAAATATAGATGTATGTTTATATATAAGTACTATCTAAGTATTATGTAAGTACATAATACATGCATTATGTAAGTAATATACATTATATATAATACTATATAAGGAATATAAGATACTTTAATGTCCTTACCTGCTAATTCCAACAGCTGTGTTAGAAATGCATCTGTTTCTGTTGACGACTAATTATTCTCCTAGTTATGGGTCACATTTTTCTGCTCCTAGCATATGTGGTAATTTTAAATTTTGTAGTGGACATAATGAGTACCACAGTGTTCAGAGGGGATTTTATTTTCTTCCTTTACAGAAGCTGAGTTTTACTCTGGCAATGTGTTGATTTAGTGGAAGCTTTATACTGTTGAGGTCTGGTTCGAGTCTTTGTCAGCATTAATCTAGAATAGCCTTTTCCTAATGCTGGTACAGCAGTGTCACTAAGGTGTGGCCACGTTAGGGTATCAGTTGAATGATGCCGGGGTGTTTATGTTAGACCTCTCCACTCTCTCCACTCTGGCTGATCCAGCACTATTCCACAACCTCTATTCATTCCTAGCCTCCCAGTAGCCTTTCTGCTGTGCCACACAGAGTTCCACTCCAAGAATACATAGCTTAATATTTGGCCAGAGCCACAAAATCATTGTCATGTATATACATTTATGCACAGAGTTTTCTCTGTTACCTAATATTGCAAATTCCGGCTACCTGAATACATGGACACCTAAACTATCAGCTTGTTTTGCACAAGTAAGTGAAAGTACCATGCTCTTTCTTTGGGCTAACTTTGTGTCTTTTCCTTCTCTCAAGCATCCCTGTGCTATTGCCCAATGTCTTAAATGTGTTATTATATATATATATATATATATATATACACACACACACACACACACACACACACATATATATTTATATTTTTTAGTTGTTTTTGATAGGAGGATAGCTGCTTAGTGACTTTCCTTTTGAATTTTCATGAGTCTAGCTAATTGTTTTAGGGAATTTTAGCTATTTTTTTATATTCCTCTTGGATTTCTTATGGGCTGGATAGGGACCTATGAGATCTGTCTGGAAGAAGTCCAACCATTGTTTCTATAACGAGAACAGTTTGTGCAACATCGATGTGACCTGGCAGCCAAGGAGGGTGGACTGGAATGCGCATGCATGAACAATGATGACTTCACAGTACTGTCAGTGGGGGTGGCAGACGCTACTGAGTGAGCATGTGTACTGTTAGGCTGTCACATCCAAAGTGACTGAGTGAGTAGAGCAAGACACCTGCATCAAATTTTATGAGAAGCTTGAACATTCTTCTGCAGAAACTATTTGGATGATTCAGAAGGCTGCAGCTATTGGTACTTGGTGATTGGCAGCTTCATCACAACACACATGCCTACTCATACATCACATCTTGTAGAGTTTTTTTTGTGAAACGTCAAATCACCCAGGTGACTCAGCCCTGCTACAGCCTAGATTTGGTGCCCTGTGACTTCTGGCTCTTCCCAAAACAAAAATCACCTTTGAAATTGAAGAGATTTTAGACCATTGATGAGATTCAGGAAAATACAATGGGGCATCTGAGGGTGACTGGGAGAACTGGGTGAGGTCCCAAGATGCCTCCTCTGAAGGAGACTGAGGCATCATGGTCGTATGTGCAGTGTTTCTTGTATCTTGTATCTTCTTCAGTATGTGTCTCTATTCTTCGTATTACAGGGATGGATACTTTCTGGAAAGACCCCATCATATATGCCTTTAAAAAATTTAAATAATCCATTTCATTTTTAAATTTCCAGTAGTCCAACAAATATTGGTTGATCGCCAGAAAAATCATGATAATAATAAAAGTCTGAGGGTGCTCTTCTCCACAAATATAATAAAATTATGATTCCGGAAAGTACACACATTAAAACACCTTCCTCTTGCTGGAAATCGATGAGACCGAATTTCTGTGAACTATATTACTCGACCAAGTGGAACAATTTTGAAAAAATCTTGATAAATGCTCTCATAATCTTTTGATTTCAGATCTACAAAAAGAATTTTATACAATGAGTAGAAATGCATTTGGATTTGTTTTTTTGTTGTTGTTTTTGTTGCTGTTACCCCAGGATTCTCAGGAGTTTACAGTTTCTGGGTCCCATATTATTGCACCCATTATCCTTATTTGCAATTAGTTGTTTACAAGCTACCTCTCCGAATAGCAAAATGACCGATAAACATTCCTTGAGCAGAACCAAGTTTTCACGGCCTGGAGGGTTTTAGCAGTTTGAGAACTTTCTTGCAGCTCTAAAACCATCGCCAAAGTCCTGACCAGGAAATCTAGCTTACCCAGTCTTCAGCTAAAGTGTTCTAGGAATATAGAGGTATCGATAAAATGTTATGCTTTTAAACAAGATGTTCCTGTCTCAGGTGGTATTATAAAGCACTTATCGAGAGCTAATATAATTGTTAAGAAAACACAGCACTTCCTCTGAATAACACTATTTTTGTGATTCAGATCCTGCAAAAGTCAGCCCCAGCTTTTGAAAGTAACATGTATAATTTAAGCCATCAATAGACCAGATACTTCTTGAAAGTGGAGAATGGTATTGCTTATTGCAATTCTAATGGTGATTTTTCCAAGTTTCGGCTTACAAAATGATTGTTCCAATCATTGTGAATCTTGCTCTTCTATGCTTAAACCAGAGGTAGAGTTTTCTATGACTCTGACTCGCAAGATGGGATAAATACTTGGTGCAGCCTTCCATATGTTGGTAAGATTAATTTAGAAGATGAAGGAATCAGGCAGCCTGATAACTTTCTACTTTTCTCCTTTATCCTTCCTCTTGCTTTTCTCTATAATGTAAGATCTTGGGTATCCATATAACTTTTCTTAACCAGTCTACCTGTTTGCCAGTTAGACAAAGTAGGAGATACCGGGTTATTTTGTTTGTTTGAATTTACTGTGATGCTTATGGATCCACAAAATGATAAGAATAAAACCAAAGATGTGTTATCAAATCATCGAATGTTGAGGTTAACCCTGTCTCAATGTCAATTCACAAAGAAATGGATAAAAATCACTGTGGTGTAACAGGTCATCAAACTTTAAATGTATTACTGTTTCATTATTTTATATTTTTGTGTCAGGATTTCACCAGACACACATAGGGAATAGGAGGTATATATTAAAAGTTTTATTGTAAGACATTGGTTTGCAGAGTTACAGGGACTGTCAAGGTAAGTCTGAAATGCACAGGGCAGGCTGTTGTCAGGAAGTGTAGGCTGGAACATTCTGGGAGGTGCTGAAGTTGTTATCCATAGGTGAAATTTCTTGGATTGCTCAGGGAAACTCACCTTTGCTCTCAAGGCCTTTCCGCTGATTGATTCAGGACCTAGGTTAATCTCCATTACTTAAAGTTAACTGATTATGGACCTTACTCTACCAAGTACCTTTATAGCAAGGCCTTGATTGAGTCACTTGGGACTGTTATCTAGCCAAGTTGACACAAAACTGACCATCACCTTATTTTATAACACCCTTTATTTTTCATAGTAAGTTTAATAATAAGCTATATACTTTCTTACTAAAATAAAAAATTGAAAATTATAAATTGGTGTCCAAAATAATTTTCTGAATTTTTTACTGGTCCATAAAAGCCAAAAGTATAGAAGCCACTGCTAAAGCATATTCCTCTTCCTCATATTCCCATTTTGCAGCTGGGAGGATATTTAGGTGGGAGGATATTAATAAAGTATGGGTAATATATAGTCATTATATGGTGTATTGGCTCACCTTGTTATCTTTTAGATTAAACCAGATTATATTTGTTTTCTATTGCTGCAAAGAGAATTATTACAAAGCTTATTAGCTCCTGTGGGTTGGGAGTCTCAGGATGGAACCTCAGCTTAGGGTCTCACCAGACCAAAGTCAAGATGTTGTCTGGGGTTGTGACTGGTATTACCTGAATTGGGAATGGGGTTGTTGGTAGAATTTAGTTCCTGGTTGTTGTAAGACTGAGGTCTTTGGCTTCTAGACGAGCCCACTATTTTCCAAAGTCTTTACAACGCGGAAGACTGCTTCTCCAAGGATGGCAGGAGTGTTTGGTGGCTGCAGTCATTTTGACTTCCTATAGCTGTGACCTCTAAAACGTCCTTCAAAGGCTTTACTAGATTAGTTGAGGGCAACCAAGTAAAATCTCTGTTTGATTAATTTAATTCTAACAGTTTAGGGATCTTCAATATCTACAAAATCACTTCGCCACTGCCACATAAGTGAGCCTAGTCATGTAGTAATAACCCATCACTCTGACGGGTCAGGTCCTGCCTAGATCCAAGAGGAGGGGGTTACCTATTGTATGTGCATAGAAGGCAGGAGTGGTGAGGGTCATTTTTAGAATTTTACCTACCAAAGAGAGTCAATTACTCTTTCAACACCATCTTATTCTTTATTTTAACTTGGGGCAAGGTGAAAATAAGAGGAGAAAATTTAATTCATTTCATTCAGTACATTTGGGAAGGCACTGAATAAAATAGGTTAAACTTAGGTTTATGAAAGCAATAATAACCAAGCATTATTATGTAATGGATTTTGATTAACTAAATCAATATGTAATGGAATCTAGATACGTTTAAACTGGAAAAAGTACAGAGAATTTTACAAGCTCCAGAAATACTCGTAAGCGAATGAGAAATAGATCATGGACTGACATTTTTGCATCATTTCAGGCTATGGAAGCGGGTAGATACACTTGTACAGGATATATTCTCCTCTCATTTAGCTTCCATTCAAATACACAATTGTTCATCATGAAATTAAAAAAGAACAATGAGGCTGAATTGTGACAAGGATAGACCAATACTCAATTAGCATCTGAGTGAATTGCACTGGTCTCAAGGTTCAGAGGTCAGCAGTCTATGACTATTTCATATCTGCCCTGGCTTTCATTCTTCTCCCCAGCTCAAGCTCAAGAAGCTTAAATGTCAGGATCTCTCACTTGACCCTTGCAAGGCCCTAGAGGCCTCTGAGATATGTTCACAGAGGTCATCGATTTTCATAAAATTTTTAAAATAAGATATTTTGATGTAGTAAGTTAAACCTACTGACTTTTTTCACTCTGACTTCCCCTCAATTATAGTTCCCCTTGAGCTGGGAGGCATGGAGGAGCTATGAGCAATTTTTGAATACAGTGAAGTGCAAGCTGAATCGAGCATCCATTTACGTAGGATTCAGTGTGCTGCATTTATATGGCTCACACTAATGTCTGTACATTATTATTACAATTCATCCCAGTGTAACAGTAGCTTCTGCATACATTCTTCTCACCCACTCTGCTAACTCACCTAGCAGTGTGACATAAAGAGTCTGACAGCAGTATGGAGACACCTCAGGAAATTAAAAATGGATCTGCCTTTTGACCCAGTGATCCCACTTCTAGGACTATATCCGAAGGAAACTAAAACACGAATTCTAAAGAACATAAGCACCCCTATGTTCATTGCAGCATTATTTACAGTCACCAAGATATGGAATCACCCCAAATGTTCATCAGTAGATGAGTGGATTAAATGACTATGGGACATTTACACAATGGAATACTACTCAGCTGTAAAAAAGATGAAAATTTTACTTTTTGTGACAGTATGGATGGATATGGAGAACATTACACTAAGTGAAATAAGCCAGTCAGAGAAAGACAAATACCATATAATTTCACTCCTTTGTGAAATTTAATGAACAAACTGAACTAACAAACAAAATAGAGACAGACTTGTAGACAGAGAGCAGGATGACAGCCATGAGGGGAGAGAGGAAAAGGAAGGGGGTGGAGGGATTGAGAAAAGAAAAAAGAACTCATGGATGTGGACAACAGTGTGGTGATTGTGGAGGGGACAGAGGTGTAAGGGGACTAAATGGTTATGGGAAAAAAAAATAAAAAAAATAAACTAAAAATTTTAAAAACAGTCTTACAACCAACTTATTAATGAAGCATAACTGAAAGAACATTTAAGGTCAGTAACGGTAAAAGAAAACTTGATATGCTTTGAAATACGTCAGCACATGTATGAAAGAAACTTTTACTGATAATTCCCAAACTCGACAAAATTTCTCAGCATTTGTACAGCACTACCAAAACAAATCATAAAGCTGAAAGAAACATTTGTAAACTATTATTATAAGACTTTTTGATCAGCCTTGCTTAAGGAGAGGCTAAATTATCTTTAGCAATTTTCTGTTTAGTTTCTCTGCAGAAAATATTATAAAACCA
>VMDR010033819.1:0-11259 GCA_007922815.1 Macrotus californicus
GATGACAAGGGCTATATGGCTGACTGAGGAATATGCGATAAGGGATATGAGGTCTGTTTGACGTAAGCAGATGGAGCTAGTTATGATTATTCCTCATAGAGAGAGCATTATGAAGGGGTAGTAGGTGCAGAGCTGAGTGGGATAAAGGGAAAGGAAAAAATGGGGCAACTGTAATAGCATAATCAATAAAATATACTTAAAAAAAGAATTATGTGAATCTACAGATACTAACAAAAGAATGGCAAAATATGAAAATAAAGAAAAAGCAAGCCTCAAATACCTATAATCCCTTTATGTTAAAACAAAGACTTATTTATACAAATGTTATATAATGCATACAAAAGAAATCAGAAAGAAGCATATCCAACTATTTGACAGTATTTCCCTACTAGTAGTGGAAATGGAGAAAGAAGACATCCCTACTTGCACTATATACTTTTATAATATTATGACTCTTTTACAACAAGAAAGTAGAAGAGTACTTCATGTATGGTTAGGAAATAGATTTAAGGGCTCAATGGATGACAAAAACATGTACCCAAATGTTCATAGCAACACTATTCATAATAGCCAAAATGTGAAAGCAACCCAAATATCCATTAACTGATGAAGTAAACAATCTATGCTGTATCTATAAAATGGAATATTTGACCATAAAAAAGAATAAAGTTCTAATACTTGCAGCAATATGGATGAACCTCAAATACATCATGCAAAGTAAGTCAGTCACAAAAGACCAAATATCTAATGATACAATTTATATGAAATGTCCAGAACAGGAAAATCTATACATACAGAAGGTAGACTGGTACCTGTCAGGGACTGGTGGGAATAGAAAGGAGAATGATGGAGAATACATGCTGATGGGCATAAGGTTCCTTTTGGGAATGATGAAACTATTCCAATATTAGATTATGGGGATGGCTGCACATCTGACTGTATACTTTAAATGGGCAAATTTAATGGCATATAAATTACATCTAAATAAAACTTAAAAAATACCTTCAATGACAGACTGATTACACAGCAGATGATCTGATTAATTTACCCAAGATGTAACAGAAAGAGATAAAAATGAAGAGGGAACACAAAAGAGAATGGGAGGCAACATTTAAAGGGATAATGCCTGAGAATTTCTCTGAAGTGTTGAAGACATCAATCCTCAGGTCCAAAAGTCCAATGAATTCCAAAAAGCATTAATAAAAAGAATTCCAAACACATCGCTGGGAAAGTACAAAACACCAATTAAAATAGAGCTAATTCAAAAACCAGAGAGAAAACAGATTGCTACGAAGATATAAAAATCAGAGTAATGGTTATCATTTTTTAAAGAAATTTTCTTTTCTTTATTGTTGTTTAAGTACAATTATCTCCATTTTCCCCCACCACTCCTCCCAACCCAGCCAATCCCCACCTCCCTCCCTCGATCCTTACCCTCCTTTTGGCTTTGTCCATGTGTCATTTATATATGTTCCTTGACAACCCTACTCCCTTTTCCCCCATTATCCCCTCCTACCTCCCCTCTGGTTATTGTCAAGAGATTTTTTAAAAGATTTTATTTATTTATTTTAGACAAAGGGGAAGGAAGGAAGAAAGAGAGAGAGAGAGAGAAACATCAGTATATGGTTGCCTCTCACAAGCCCCCTACTGGGGACCTGACCTTGCCCGCAACCCAGACATGTGCCCTGACTGGGAATCAAACTGGTGACTCTTTGGTTCCCAGGCCAGCGCTCAATCCACTAAGCCACACCAGCCAGGGCTGGTTATCATTCTTTAATGAAAAAATTTTTCAATGACAGGTGACATACGGTATTAGTTTCAGGTGTACAACATAGTAGACATTTACATAACTTACAAAGTGATCAACTCAGTACCCACCCGACACCATACAGAGTTATTACAGTATAATTGACCATATTCCTTATGCTGTACTTTACACCCCAGTGTCTGTTTCTTTTTCTTTTTGGTTTGAACAAATAAGGGTTTAATTTTCTTCCAGGACCAGATGCTAAACAAGACAGGTGTGAATGACGGTCTTGGCCTTTCCTGTCACACCCACATTCACAGCAGGAAGATAGAGAACAGGGTTGTAGAACTTTCCCAGAATCCTCTACACTGGCTCTGCTTAGTTCACAGTAACAGGCAGCTCTGACTCCAGGCAGAGCTGGGGTATACAGTAGCTCTTAACAGCAAGGAAAGCTGAGCAAGTGAGTAAAAGGAGCATCGGGCTGGCGGAGACCCGTCAGTAATCCATGGTTTGATCTGGGCAGGTTGACACTCAAACCACCGCTGGCAAGGGGTAGGGAGCAAGGAGCTGGAGTAACAATAGTACCTGCCACAGGCCCTGCCTTCTGCCCCTGTTCCACCCACATCCCCTCAGTGCTTGGGGACCCAGCCAAGGGATTTAGGAGTGGGTGGCCCAGTGCTTGACCCCAGGGGAATGACTGAGAGACCGGAGCTGGCAGTGGGGGCAACACCCAACCCAGGGGCCCATGTAATTCTCTGAGCGTTAGGACACCTGAGCCATCCACCCTGCTCATTTTAACCACCCAGGGCCCATGGGAGCCCAGCCCCTGGGGCCTCTCTGGCCTTCACCTGGTCCCTGGTACCCACCTCCTAGGAGTTTGGGATGCCTCCACCCCCTATCACCATCCAATCCTGGGCTTGTCCACCACTTGGAGGCCCTGTCAGGGACTACCCAGCCCTGGGCACTTGCCACAGGCCCTCAAGGCTGCCTTGGGAGGCGAGTGACAACCAGAGACCTCAGTTCCACAGTGGCCCAGCAGTTTGGACTCATTGGGCCACCAGCTGTGGGCACCAAGGAGTGTCTGGGTAGAGGAGACAATGTAGGGAGCGAAATCTGAAAGGGTCCTCCTCATGGGAGAAGGGGCCCTGTAGCTAAATGACGTTGAGTTTTCCCTCAAAAACGCCATAGCTGAGGGTGAGCTGCCCTGGGAGCTGGGCAACCCCCAGCAGCTGCAGGGTCTCCAGGTGGGAGTGGAAGATGGGGCTGGGATACAGGCTCAATTTTGTAGCCCAAAGTGCAGTCATCAGGCAACTGAATGAATGCAGATGTGTCCACGAAGCAGTGGCTGCTGGCCCACAGGGCCATCTTTAAAGCCAGTTTGTGGTTGATGCAGAAGCCGGCACCCCTGGTGGCAAACCAGAACTGTACCAGCCTTGTGCGATTGTAAGGCTGCGGCTCAGAAGCATGGATTGGCCAGCCTATGTAGACATCGAGGGCCTGCAGGAGGGCTCTTAGCAGCTTTAGCAGCACCCTTGCGTTCACACAGTTGTCATTATCCACATGGCAGAACCACTTCAGCCCACTGGCCAAGAAGGCATCAAACTCAGCGGCCAACTTTCAAGACAGGGCTGGATGGCTGTGCTCCGCAGAGCAATTGGTGACCATGAAGTAGGGCCCCAGTGTCTCCTGGAGGCCTTCATCCAGTCAGTCAGTGAAGACAAATGTCTGTTCCCTAGTCCTGGAGACCGACCTGTCCAGCAGCAGTTCCAGATAAGAACAGTGGAAGTCATCGGTTGTCTTGACCGTGATGAAGACATCCTGCAGCTACAGCTCAAGGGGTTGAGGGTTTGGTGGGCTCAGCCTGGGGATCTCCATGCTCTTTGGGGACAGGCTCAAACAGTACCAAAGGGAGAGGAGCCCCCTGCACAGGGGTGTGAGGAGGGTTCCTGCCAGGCCCCTGAGGAGCCAGCACTGCATTGGCTCTGGGATCACCCACAGCTCAGCCCCCAAATCCCAACTGGATAGGGTGGGAAGGCTGGTCAGGCAGGGGTTCTGGCAAAGGCAAAAGTCTGGCAGGCATCAGGGGCCAGCAAGGAAGAGAGAGGTGGGAACTGGTACTCTGGTCCCAGAGGCCAAGCCATGGCAGCGCCTCCGTCTCTGCCTCCACCTCCTTCCACCAGCCCTCCACCTGCTCTCCGCTGTCTGTTTTCTTATCTGGCAATTTGTACATCTTAATCTCTTCCTCCTTTTCACTCAACTTCCCCTACCCCCACCTGGCAACCATCAATTTGCTCTCTGTATCTAAGAGTTTGTTTTGTTTGTTCATTTGTTTTGTAGATCCATATGTAAGTAAAATCATATGGTATTTGTCTTTCTCTGTCTGACCTATTTCATTTAGCCTAATATCCTCTAGGTCTATCCATGTTGTCACAAATGGCAAGATTTCATTCTTTTTTTATGGCTGAGTAATATAATCCATGGAATACATGTACCACATCTTTATCTAAAGCTGTAGGTGTGTTTAAAGGTAAAAAGGCTATCAAAAGTAAGTCTGCATTTCATAGACATCAACAGATATTCTGTCCTCTGCAACATCTGGAAGAACCAACCTACAAAAACCAACCACAAAGCCCTACACCAAACACCCCCACCCCACCCAACCTGCACCCCTCCTCTTCCCAGAAGCAGACAGAGAGATCCACACCCAGACACACCCTAAGAATAGAACATTTGGAAAAGCAATACAAGATCAAGAATGAGAGATACCCTGAGACAAATATTTTTGTGTTTAGGGAGAAAACAATCACATAATTTTAGTATCAATGAAGCAAGATCTAAAATTATTTGCTGTCAAGGTTTTAAGGGTTGTGTACTGGAAGCTTAAGAAAATAGATCATCAGACAAAAAGAGGATTTCATTGAAGCATTATCTACACAGTGAAAGAATCACCAACCAAATATTAATCTAGTCGTTAACAGTTTTAAAATATTATCCCTGAAAGTAGATGTTATTTAAATAAAACAAAGCAGAATGATCTTTAAAAAATATATTATACTCTAGTCAAAAGAGATGCATATAATTAACAGGAAATTTACACTGATTTAAAAATACTATATAGTTTTTCCTATTCAACTCAACGCTTTAGTTTCTTTAATTGGGCCAGGCAGAAGATGAAGCAAAAGGCATCAAAGGAATCAAAGATAGAGCAAGAAAACAATGTTTGCAGATTGTTTATGATCTATTTTGAAAAAAAGTATTTACTTGAGTCTCTATTTACTTACTCAGAAAACATTTGAGTGCTCCCTACCAGTAGAGCGTTGCCCTCAGGGAGTTAAAAGCCTAATAAAGACAAAGCACCTATAATAAGTATGAGGCAGAAATGAAAAACCCTATGAAAGAGGTAAAAGGTGCTATGAGGGCACACAAGCTACGTATAGCTGTGAGGACTGAGACTAAGTTTGGTGGGTTCATGATGTCAGGTATAAAGCTGTTAAGAACTAAAATAGATTTTGAGTAAAATATGAATTCAGAAAGATAGTGCAAAGAGTGGAAGGGCTAACTAAATAACCTATGAGATACATTTTTTAAAAAAAATTCCCAGGAACAAGGAAAAGACAAGGGTACTACCAAACTAGCCAGAATTCAAAATGGAATTTCAATATAAAGTGGCTAAAAAGCAATGCTAAGTATTCCTAACAAGTAAATGGGTAATAACAGAATGTACACATTTGCAGTAATGTACACTTCAACCTAAGGACAGGGAAGATAGACCCAGGATACAGAATCATAAACAACCCAACCCTCAGGGATTTTAATGGACTGGAAAAAAGTTCAGCATAGGCAGTATAAGAGCGAGAAGCGAGGGCTAGCAACAATGGCCCTACGAAGGGCCAACAGACTTAAAAGAAGGGCTATTTACATTTTAATCCAGGGCTGAGATTATTTAAAACAATAATATATACTTGAGGTTGTAATTATGCAACTCCAAAGAGTCGCAATATAAAATCTGCAGGTTTGTCTAGGTACACAACTGCTATAGAAGAATAACTTAGCTTATCACTGAGCCTAGAGGAGCACTCAGCAGCCACGTCTTTTTTTCTTTAAGATTTTATTTATATTTATTTTTAGAGAGAGGTGAAGGGAGGAAGAAAGAAGAGAAGCATCAATCAGTTGCCTCCCATATGCTGTCCCAGCCCTCAAATGGGGGATGAACCTGCAACCAAGGCATGTGCCCTGACTGGGAAGGGAAACTGCAACCTTTCACACACAACCAGCTGAGCCACATCAGCCAGGGCTTGTTCTTCCCCAGCAGCCGTATCTCGATGCCCTTTGTTCACTAACCCTCCTTCACAAAAACTCGGGGCAGATTCTTTTTTTCTTTGCATAAAAGAGCCACCAAACGAGATCTCACTGAAATTACAAGGCAGTCAACATTCGTTCTGATACTAAGTTCAGGAAATAAATATGTTTTATAGAAATGTGATTATAAAGACAGCCAGGAACATGTATAAACATTTTCATTGTCTCAAATCTGATTCTCAGAAGTCTCTCCAGATGTGTCAGCTTTCGTATGTCTAGTCCCAGACGTATTACAGCTCATCCGATTTACAAAACCTGCCTATCCCAGTGAAGCTGAGCCCCAACTTAGGGTGCACACTAGCTGAGACAAACTCCAATGCCTAAAATGCATGCCAGACCAAATAAATTGACCTCTGGGGGTAGTTTTGTTCTTTAAATTCCGAGGTGATTTAAAATATAATGCCAGAATTGAAAAC
This sequence comes from Macrotus californicus, assembly GCA_007922815.1. Classification (NCBI taxonomy): domain Eukaryota; kingdom Metazoa; phylum Chordata; class Mammalia; order Chiroptera; family Phyllostomidae; genus Macrotus; species Macrotus californicus. Next base: position 6,523 of record VMDR010033819.1, read on the forward strand.
CACTAACTTGAATTGTGTGGGTAACTCAAGAAGAAAAACTGAGAGGTAAGTATTGATCTACAGTAGAAAATAGAAAAAGGCAAAGAAGGAATCTGAATGAAGCAACGTTACTTTTCACCAGTTTTAATCTGGCTTCAATCATTTCAAATCAAAGACAGAATGACAGTTTAAATCAAAATACTGTCATTTCTCATTATTCACAGTAGGTGTGTTCTGTAAAGTCACAGCAAATACTGAACCACAGGTTCCTATGGAAAATACAAGGTTAGGTTCCTACAATCCTCTGGCCACATTCAACCAAAAATAATAATGACTTTTGTGTGTTTCTGTTTTAAGATGCCTTAATATAGATTGTTGATTCTTTAACACTGAACCCAAGGACAACAGCACATGCCTCAACAAAGGTTACGTAACACACACAGCCCTCTTGCAATTAGGAGCACTCAACAGCACTTCAATACTTGAGTTGGGGCCATTTTAAACACAGAAATATGGAAAAAGTGGCACTAAATACACTAAGAAAAGAACACTTGTTTAGAGTTTAACAGCTGAAACAAGGCACAGCATCACCTTGTTTGACCTCAGCTGGGAGCAGTTCTAGCAACTCAACATTTTGGGGTTTCTTTGCCAATCTGTTGTGTAAAGCACTATGAAAGCACCATAAATATCTTTTTTTAGGGTTACAAATAAATTTTACTGAGTAGGCAAATTCACAAATACAGAACCCATGAATTGAGGATGGATTATGGCAGTATCAAATCAAGGCAGTCCAAACTAGTTATTATAAAGACATGAATTCTATCAAGTTTCTACTAAGCAACATCAAGAGCAAAGACGGCACCAACATATCCAGCTATGTAATTTTCTCCACTGGAGTCCTTAAATTGGTTTTCCTAAGAATGTAACATTTTTTTCTGATATCAAAATCTATATACTAAGAATATCTATATACTCAATTTGCTCAATGTATCTTCCTTTCATACAGTAAAAAAGCAAACAAGTTATATTTTATCAACTACCTCTAATCACAAAATGCAGCAATGATTTTAAAGAAAAAGTATGATGGTTGGACTACATGACTTCTAAAATGCCCTATGGCTCAAAATTTTTGTAAGTCTAAAAGTTAAAGTTGGTATTTTAATTGCAATAAAAGTCAATATGTGAATACGTAAGTATTCTCAGTAACAGTTATTAGCGTTACAATCAGTTTGTTTAGTAGTTAGGGCTACAATATAAATGCTCATCTGAAAAACAGCTAACAGCTCCACTCACCTAGAGAAATAACTTGAATCCAGCAGGACACTATCAAACCTGATGGACTCTCGGCTTGGACCTACACAGCTTCTAAAAGAAAACAAGCTGCCATATTATTGCTATAAAACTAAATGTGCCTTATACCATGTAACAAAAGTTAACTCAAAATGAATCAAACACCTAAATGTAAGAGCTAAAACTATAACACTCTCAGAAGAAAACAGATGTAGTAAGTGTACATCTTTGTGACCAGGTAATGATTTCTTAGCTATGAAACCAAAAGCACAAATGACAAAAGAAAATACATAAACTGAACTTCATCAAAATTTAGAAATGTTGTGCTTCAAAGAACATCATTAAGAATGTGGTAACATAGCCTGCAGAATAGAAAAATATTTGCAAATCACTCCAAGCAGAGGAAACAAAAGAGGCAAAGGCAGAGAAAAACAGCAAGGAGGTCAATAAGGCTACAGAAAAGTGAGGAGGCGGGGTGGGGGAAATACCAGGCTATTGAAAACCTAAGGCTTTCTAGACATGGAAGCCTTAGGCATGGATTTTGGATTATCTTCTGAGTAAAACTGGGAAGTCACAGAAAGGATGTGAGTAAAGTGATACTGACTTTTGTTTTTGAAAGAATCAAAGTAATGGGTTGAGAAAAGACAGTAAGGGAACAAGGGCAGAGGCTGGGAAATCAGTTACGAAGCTGTTGATACAATCCAGATGGGGGATGATAATGACTTACATCGGGGAGTAACTCAGGGAAGCAGACAAACAGTTAGATTCTGGATATACTTTGAAGGTAGAGCTGGAGAGAATCTGCCTGTGGTCTGCATGTGGGGTGGAATGAAACCAAGGTCTCTGGTGAACAAATGAAGAATGAAGTTGCTATGTACCAACATGGAGAACACCACGAAAAAACAGGTGGGAGAAGGAAAATTAAAAAAGCAGTTCTATATATGTTTACTTCTCTGTTAAACTACTTTTGTCTTAACCACTACACTACACACTTGATTTCTGAGCAACACAGTTGTTAAGCAGTGAAACAGAACCTGAATCTAGGTCATTTGATTCCAGATTCTGTGCTTTTTTTTTCCCCCGATGAAGTTTTACAAAAGCAACTAAATGAAATTAAGTTTTCCTCAGACCACAGTTAATTCAAAGGCATGCACCATTTTTTGGTGATCCAAAAGCTGCATTCACAAATAAAAGCTAACAAGTGAGGACATTTTCAAAACACCTGACAAATGTGAACAAGTATTTTGCACATAAAATTAATAGTAAAGCAGACAGCAATGTTACAAAGATGCAACAAAACTCATCTAGCAATTGCTCAATGTAGATAAATACTAGGCAGAAGTAAATTTTCAGAAAGATGTCAAATCATCCCTACTTTTAAAACTGACCTTGATAATAAACACTATCTTTGAACTTTGAACAGTAAAGATTTGCCATTATAATTTTACCCAGTGCACAGGCATATGCATAAAGAACCTCTTTTTGTCCTGGCCAGTGTGGCTCAGTTGGTTGGAGCACTGTCCCATAACTAAAGAGTTGCGGGTTCGATTCCTGGTGAGGGCATGTGCCTAGGTTGCAGGTCTGATCCCTGGTCTGGGCACATGTGGGAGGCAACCAATCGATGTTTCCCTCTCCCTTCCTTGCTCTCTCAAAGCAATGAAAAGAAGTGTTCTCAGTGAGGATTTTAAAAAAAGAAACTTTTAAAAATCTGATGCATAAAATAACTTTATATTATAAAGTATAAGCTTTGCGCAGTGGCAGTATCGTAGCCAATGAGATTTATGTGAGGCACGATTACTGCTGATTAAAGTACAAAGAATATTATCCTCTCATTTTCTTAGCTACAAAAGCGGTATTATTTTAGTAAATGTTTAATTCTCAACTAAAAAGTTAAATAATTACCCCAATGATTTCTCTACAATGCTAAACTTGTTAGTATGTTCATTACCTACAATTTCACAACATCAGTGGATTTCAGAGCTTGGTTTTTAATCACAGCTTCACAATCTCACTACTACAGAACTGCTTAATAGGTTTCTCTGAAACAGAATTAAACTGATGCAGAATTTGCTATTTAGGAATGCTTTTTAATTTTTTTTATTTATTGATACAAAGGGGGGGAGGGGGGGAGAGAGAGAGAGTGATTCGTTGTTCCATTTATTCATGCACTCACTGGTTGTGTCTTGTATACACCCTGACCTAAGATGGAAGCCGCAACCTTGGCCTGTTGGATGATGCTCTAACCTACTCGCAAGGAATGCGTTTTGAAGTGTCAAGTGATGGACATTTACTGTAGTCACAATGAGGGCATTTAAGAGACAAAGAGAAAGCATGTTTCCTATTCTCATGGAATTTATGGCATGAGGAAATGGAAGAGTTAAATAAAGGACTTTGGGACAAAAACAGAAGGCATCTCATATAGCAGTAACTGATTAATGGCAATAGAAAAAAAAAAAAAGTAGCGCAATGACCACATTAAGCGAAGATGATTATCCTAGCTTTATGCTTTTGTTCACCTATGTGTGACTCTACTATCCACTGATGTGTATCAAAGAGAACACCGTCACACCTTCAACTCTATTGTACACTGTCCCCCCCTGTCCCGGGGCACTTGCTCCAACAGCTCCTGAACAGTCCTGCTCCCAACCAGAATCTCCAGCCAAACTTTCAAATACAGTCAAAACTACATCTTAGTTCTTGACCAACTTTTTAACGGAAAAAAAAGTCTCAATTGTCCAATAAAACTTCAGGGGGTCTTGAGTCTCGATCCAACAGCCCTTTAATGCTGATACCCGTATAATCAGCCACGCATCTCTCAGGCAACAAAGGAGATTCTGTTTTCCAACAAATTCACTTCTTGAAAAGTTTTCCAGAACAAATTAAGTTCTGGAACCGAGATTCCACTGTAACAATAATTCTAGCTGTATTCCCCAAGTTCCCAGTGCCCAGTAAGCCTCAGTATACAAGATGACAGTCAATTTTCTAACTTTTGATTATGTTGTACCCCGTTATAAGATCAACAAATAGTCACAAAGAATCCAATTGTCAAGGCAACATTGACTACAATAATAGTAAATGTCAGTAAGCCCATATTCCATGTCTCTCAATCACTACAGTCAATTACTTGAGTAAAGAACAATGAATAATCCCAAATAATTTACCTCTAAGTCAACTGAAAATAAGCACACATTCATAATTCATCTTTTGTTACTAAATGTCAATCTCCTTCCATCTAGCCAAATCAACAGTCTAATATTCAATTAGGTAACAGAGAGGAAGAGTATGCAGAAAATCCACAAGAGTAACTCAACCAACCATTTCTCTCAATTATATCACAGTTTTTAAGAGTTAAAAAATATCAACTATATGCACTGACTTTCTAAGATCTTACACACAGCATAAGGGGAGTTCACACCTGAAATCGATAAATAAATTTAGATGGTCAAATTAGAAAAGTATACCAAAGGT
>VMDR010033820.1:0-11243 GCA_007922815.1 Macrotus californicus
ATACTACATATATGTGGCATGTTTTCTGCCTCCAGATGGTATTACTAGATTGTAATATTTAATTTGCTTAAAGGAATTAAATACTTATATAAATTAAGAAATAGAATAAAACCTAATTCAAGTGCTTTTCAGGGTCAAATGATCTAAGAAAATAATTTGATATTAAGCTGGTAAATTTTGGTAAATTAAATAGACATGGATTTTAGAGTTATTAACATTGAATATGGTATTTTTGTTTTACCTGGATTTACAAAAATAAGTTTATATTATATTTGTTACAAAATTCATTAAGAAAATAGCTTCAGTAATAATTAACTTTGAAATCTTATAGCATCATTAAGAACTAAAAGTAGATATAAATAAAAGGCTTTTTGACAAAATTTTGCAATAGTGATTATATTGTATTATATAAATAACATCTAAGACTGGGCTGTGATTCAGCGCCAGATCAGAGAAGCAAAACAACCCCACTGACCACATCCTTGCAAAACAAGACAGAGCAACACCATGGCTGACATTAGTGTCACCAGAAAGGGACTGGGCCCAGAGCGGGTCTGCCTCTGGCCAGCCTGTGGGGTGTGGGTGCCTGACTTTGTGCAGGAAGATTTCACAGCACAAGTCTGGGCGACTCTGAGTGCACACGTATGAAAGCTGGAGACAGTGAAACCAAGTGCTTAGGGTAGAAGAAGCTACACAGGAGCCCGGGCACTGCTGTTCTGGCCCCGTAGAAATGTTACAGGAAAGATGCGAGCCAGGCAGGGCTGCAGGGGCTCACTGAGAAGTAAAAGTCACAGTGACAGAAGTGGACCAAAGCAGGACTGCTTTAAGCTCACTGAAAAGGCAGAGAAAAGGGGACCGTGGAGATAGGTTCAGGGGTTAACCCAAGATAAGCTACTGCTGCTTGCTGCTCCCCCAGTTGCAAGTCTCCTGGGGAAACTTGGAGTACAGGAGAAAGAAAACAAAAGTACATGCTCAAGGGAAGGCGGGCAGGTGTGCTCCAAGGAGGAGGTGTAAGGGGGGCACATCAACTTCACTGGTAGTAGATTAAGGACATAGGAGAAAGTAAAGCAGGGAAATCTCTGGGATTGTAAAAGGAAATAAAACAAGTCACATACTTCTTTTACACAGGTGGGTACAGGACAGTTAACAGTCAACAAAGAACATAATTACAATAATAATGAAGGGGTCTGTGATCTCCTCTGCTCTGCTCTGGTGTATTGGTTATGCCATGAGGGATCCAGAAAAAAAAAGAACTCTGGCATTCCAAAGGTACATTATGGTAATGCAAAAAGACAGCAGACAGGTTCATTTAAGGTACAAATTGAACTTTGTCAGGGACAAAACTGGCCTAGGATATGACTACCTGCCATGACTTGTTTTAGCTAGAAAGTTTTAATTTCAGCCCATTCTATGTGGTTACTTTAGGCCTCTGAGATTGTCAGTTCCTGTATGATGGGCTTGTCAGGTTCAGTATGTGGCCCCTTTTTCATCCACAGGGGAAAGAGAGCAAAAGTCCATGCCCAGGAAGAGGAGGGACACAGTATGCTCTAAGGAGAGCTCTCAATGGCTTCCTTTATCTTCAGCGTTTTTATCTGCTTTCCAAAGACGGGGAGTTTAGGGGAGATGTCAGGGGAGGATCTCAACAGGATATTCATCAGTTTTCCAGGTGTGCCCTTCAATATACTGATTCATCAAAAATAAGCATTTAGAGGGGTAAGGGTCATTTTTCAGGCAGTTTCACCTTCAGAGAATGTCACTGAAGAGGGACCGGGACCATGGATCTGCCGGCACAGTCCGGAGTATGTAACCCATTTGCTCCCAAGTGTCCTTGGTTAGGGAGAATCTTGCAATTTATCATCTGGCTGTAAACTGCTCGAACAGTTTGTTCAGCTGTCTATCTCACTTTTCTCATTCCACTTGCCATGGAATTTTCTGCGAGTCTTACTACCTTGCCTCATTAGGACCAGATGCAGTTAGCAAATGCACACAACATTCTCTTCAACCAAGCAGTAGAGACTCCCTTAGTCACCAAGATTAATGATTTTTCTCCTATATAACTCAGCCCCTAGAAGCCTGCTTAGACCACCAGCTTACCTGTGACTCCGAGCTTAGCAACATTTCCTTAAATAAACACTTACTTTTTTGCTGCAAATCCTGTTCATATTTGATTGGACTTTGATGCACCCAGGCAAATAAACCCTTTATTTTGGTAACAGTCCTTATGGATCTATATTTAAGGTATAATGAAATATAGAAAATTCAAGAATCTTTTTTCAAGGATTGCTTATAAAAGCAATAAAAGACTAAATGTGTTTCTATGGAAGGAAATAAATGTTTTGCCACGCTGAAACTGCCTCTTTGACTTTAAGTTGATTATTAAGAAACAGAAAGAAACTTTGACCCTCCTCCCATTTCCTGCCCATTAGGTTCAGACAGAGAAACCTGCTTCAGGAAGGAGAGCTTAAGATGTCACCTGAGCCTAATTTGAAGTATAGTAAATTGAGGGTTTCTTATAGGGACCTTTTCGCTGCATACTCCCTGTGTCCCATTGCTTCTGAGTGGCCTAGCAAGATTTCCCTGCCATGTATGTATGTTCTACTCTTCCTCAACTACCCCTTCTCACTTCTAAAGACTAAGACTTTGTTTCCCCCCTTTTCTCTTTGTCCAGAATGTCTTACATATCCAGCGTTGCCACAGCCTTTGGAATTTTTATGCTTATGTAATATCCCATATGTGAGTATTAAAACTTGATTTTCTCCTGTTAATCTGTTCATGTTTATTGGATTATTAGCCCAGCCAGTAAAACTTAAAAGGTGGGAGAAACAATATTAATATTTTTCCAGCCCTCAATTTTTTACTGCACTCAATTCTGCCTCAGACTGCAGTGACTTGGTTGACTGCACCATCCATGTTATAGTAGTTTTCATCGTATCCAACACAGTGCTGCAAGAGTGGGTGCTGAATGAGTAAAAGATCACTACTTGTCTCTCTGCACTGAGAAAAGGAGGAAAAGCAGTAAGAACAGGGAGATCAGTACAGGCAGTTTGGTGGCAGAAGCAGAGCTACATAAGTAAATACGTCTGGTGGCAATCTGGTAAATCAGGAAGAGTGGAAGCCCTGATTTGTAGCATATGCCAATTTCTCTGGTGTAAATCCCCCTATTGTGGATGATTTCATATTACCAATGTGAAGTCATAGAACTCAGAGATGGGAATAGATGCACACAGGCTCTTTTAAGCTAAGTGGATTCTGTACTTCAGTCTTTTGGTGCCCAAATTAAAGGTTACAGTAGTCATTAGGTTACCATTGGTATTTAGCTATAAAAGAGGAGCAAAGGGAACTAAACATTGAGTTTAATAAAATGGGGAACATAAGCCTGCTTGCTAGCCAGGAAGCTATAGCTTCACACCCCAGAAGGTTACAGCATTGCTCCACCAAGGGAATTAACACTGCTCCCTTCCCCATTCTGGTACCAGATTGCCAGGTGTGAGCAGAGGACCATAGGCACATGCAGAGTAGAAATCAAAATGGTGCAGGGGAGTGCTTGACCAAAGAGGCCTGTCAGTCTAGCCCAGGGAAAGAAGGTATTGATTGGGAGGTGGGTCCATCCAAAGCCTGCAGGAACCTGAGAAGTTGATTGGTTCTTTTGAAAGGGCATCTGGTTTGTCCCAAGCTCAAGCTAATATAATCCCAGGGGGAAAAGGACTCCCTCTCTTGCCTACCTGGTGATGCACTTGCCCATTTGTTCATGTGCTCTCTCACCCAGGAGCACAAAATCATGTGGTTCTAGCAGCTACTAGGGCCTGTGGTGTATCTTGTGGGCTCCAAAGGGAACAATGGACCACAGCTGGAAACACACACTAAGCTGGCTGGACACTGGACTGGACCAGATTTAATATGAAGAAGAAACTCTAAACACTGGCTTTTGTCTTAGCCTTGCTGAGGATGTGGTTGGACTTTTTCCATGGCAGGACAGAGGGAGATGAGACATTGGAAACCCAGGGGGCAGCTTCTATCCACACAAATAAACCCGGCCACACCTCAATCTCCAGTGTGGGGGCCTTAGAATGCTCTCCTTATGATTCCCTGGAAGAGCCTAATTCCCACCAACAACAATTTGTATAGTGAAACACACCCACCTATCAGTGAATTTTAACTTTTAAAAGCAAATAGTAAAGTAACTTTATATACATTTCACATCTTCCTATATAATTTAAACAATTGTATTTTTGTCAGACCTGTAACATAATTTATACATGTATGTATCCTAGCAGGTAGCCTAGCATTTAAAGTTTATTTAAAGTTTATAACTGCCTTGATTAATCTGTAATGCCACTTAGATCCCTCTAGAATTTATAAGATATGTGTAATGCACATTTTATAATTTGCCAAAAGTTTCACTGAAAGACTAAGACTTAGATGTTTATCCATGCTTATACAATCCCTGACATTGATAATTCTCAGAATCGTTTTTCAGGAACAAGCCTAACATGTTTTTCAGGACCAGGGGTGAACTGACTGAAATTGCCTGTGACTGGCTGCATCAGCCTGAGGCACCCTCTAGTGACTTCCTGTGGACATTCCCATTATGTCCTCATTATAATACTCAAATCACCCCGGGGCGGAGATTTTCCACCATGGTGACCATGTGATGTCTGTGCAGGCATATTTTTGAACCGCGGGTAAGCTACAATGTCCTCACCTATCCATGCAACAACAAAGTCTGTCTTGATGTTTCTGCACAATTTCCCCCAATAAAGATGCGCCAGATGCTCTGTTCAGGGCACACTGCTCTGGGAGCAGTCCTAAGTGTGTTCCTTGCTTGCTGGTTTGCAGTAAAATTCCTTCTCATAAGATCATCCAGGAGTTGTCCTTTGTCTGGCTGCTACTGAGCATTTGGGCCCATGTTGGTTGGGTAACAGACTCTCCCTTTACTCAGTATACAACTCCTTTCCATTTCTAGAACTGTTCTGCACCTTTCCCATTCACAATAACATGGCCAGGAAAAACCAAGACGCAGAAAGGAGTGGCAGAAACAAAAGCTTAGTACTTGTTCATTTATGATACTGTACTCTATTCTTCCTTTCCTTCCCTCCCTTCTGTGTTTGAGGTGGTTGGGGAGCAAGATGGAGAAGGAATGGAGAAGACATCTAGAGGGAAATAACAGACTTAGAGTGAGCTTGTAAGGTGATCATTTTGCTGTCATTTTCTAGATGATGCTGAATTGAGTACCTAATGTTATTAGAGATAAAACAGAAAAAAAAGAATGCACTGGAACCATGACTATTATTATTTCTAACTACAAAACTGCCCTTTACTATCCTTCCAATAAGTAGGTATTCTTAATTCCCCTTGTAGGAGAACTCTTTTGAGATACTATATGGCTCCAGCAGCAAAGGAGTCTGGGAAATGTTGGACTCTGTACCTCTGGCTTGGATAACTATCTAGAAAGTCAAAATATCACCCAAAGATAAACGCCATGCCTCGGGAAGGAGGTTAATGAATGTACAGAGTGAAATAACTGCCTGACAATATCTGTTAGCTTAAAAGTGCATTGTTCTTTCTGGTGGTCTACCTAACTATCCATCATATGGTTTCACTATTAAACCCCTATAAAATAAAGAGACCCTGTGCTGGGAGGGGGTGTTTTTTCCCAGCCACTACCCCTGGGGGCAGCTGCTTTGCCCTGGCAAAGCTCTTGGGAATTTGAATAAGGCTACACATCAGTCCTTCAGAATCAGCCCTGATTTAGACTTTTGGGTCTTTTTCCCAACACCCCTCATGCTACCTATATTCATGTTTCTAGAATATTATTGCTCAAAAAATCTCCAAGGAGTAAAATGGTAGGATGCTTAGCTCATTCTTTTCAAGTATTATGTACTCAGAATCAATATTTGAGTTTTTCAAATTTGCTCTTTTCAGGGCTCCGTGTTCAGAGCATTGGATAAGAATGAATCCAAAATTCACAAAACTTCTATAGTAATTTTCCTCATGTATGATCTCAGTGTTCAGACATAACGTTTATGACAGATCCACATCGTCTGGTAAACTGATTGAAACCAAGAGCTTATTGGGAATGTTCCTTAATCTAGCAGCAGCTCTATCAATTTGTGAGCATGTCCACATCTGGGTCTTTGAGGGAAAATATAGAGTAAGAAATGAGGTCAAGCTGGGATTTTTTCAAACTAATTTAGCAGCTCTAAATAAAGGCATATGAAACTTTGCCTTTTGGTTGTGTGAAAAATTTGCCAGGGGCTAAACTTTGTTGTTAGATTGGCCTCAATAAGTAAGACAAGCTTAGCTGGGGTAGGAAAGGGGGGAGGAAGAAAGGGAAGAAAAATGTGGCTTCCTGTGGTTTTATGAGGATCACATCAGTCTTAGGAAGTAGGAAAGCTGGGAGCAACTAAACATATGTAAATGCAATGCAACTTTTCAGAGGGGATTTGTTAAGTTACTTCATTAGCACTGAGGCCAAGGGCAGTCCAGAACGAATGCAAAGTAGATCTGAGAGTTTCCCTTTGTCTGCTTTCCAGTCTTCAGGGCAGTGGGAGTAAAGGGGTGAAAAAGCGGACAGTGATGGCCTTGAAAGAGAGCAGAACCTGTGAGCTCTCCCAAGCCCTTTTGGCTTGAATACCAGCTTTTGTCTCTTAAGAGCTCCCTGTGAGTCCAAGTAATGAAGCACTTGATTAAGACCTCATTAAAGGTTCATTGCCATTCACCATGGCTGGAGCCATCGCTGCAGCTCAGGGAGATGGAGGGAGCATTCGACCAGCAGAGAAGCAGAAAATCTGTGTTCGAATGCTCTTTCTGCTACTTCATAGCTTTGTTTTCTTAGGGAAATTTTTTAATCTCTTGGGACACCACTTTGCTCATCTCCAGATGACTCCAATTCAATGCTGTTATGAACAAGTGCTTTGAAAGGTTCAGTCACTTTGAGCAGCCTCATTCTTACCTTCCACCCATTTCCTTTCTTCTTCTTGTACAACAAGCCCTTTTAAGGCCAGCCAAGGACATTTTGATAGGGGACTCAGGAGTTGGAAAATTTTAGTTTAAGGTAAAATGTTATAAGCCTAGGAAACAATGTATATGTTAAAGCTTTTGTTTCAGAAACTACAGATAAGGCATCCTGGCTCTGGGGAAAACAGCTGACCTCCTGGGGCACTGCTAAAGATTATCTCCTGGGGACAAGTGGAGGCATCAGGGCCATTGTATTCCAGGGAGAGACAGAGGACCACCTGCACCCGGGAACAGCTAACTTCCCAGGACAAGAACACTGCAGTTTCTTTCACCTAATCCTCCCTGAATCTCAAAGCCCTCACCGCACCTTTTTTATTCCCTACTATAAAAACCTTGGCCTGGAAAGAGAAGGGAAGATGGTCTGTTAGGGTATGAACCCGCCATCTTTTTGGATTGCCGGCCATCTGAATAAAGTGCCCATAAAGATTCAATCGCTGTCATTGCTTATTGGGTTTGGTATGTGACAGGCAGCCTGAACACCGGTGTCTTTTCCAGTTTCAATTTCTTACTTGCATCACAGCATGGTTAAGCTTCCTGAGACAGGAAAGTAGTCTTGTAACCAGAAAAGACACCGGCATTCGGGCTGCCTGTCACATACCAAACCCAATAAGCAATGACAGCGATTGAATCTTTATGGGCACTTTATTCAGATGGCCAGCAATCCAAAAAGATGGCGGGTTCATACCCTAACAGACCATCTTCCCTTCTCTTTTCAGGCCAAGGTTTTTATAGCAGGGAATAAACAAGGTGCGCTGAGGGCTTTGAGATTCAGGGAGAATTAGGTGAAAGAAACTGCAGCGTTCTTGTCCTGGGTAGTCAGCTGTTTCCAGGGACAGGTGGTCATCTGTCTCTCCCTGAACACAATGGCCCTGATGCCTCCACTTGTCCCCAGGAGGTAATCTTTAGCAGTGCTCCAGGAGGTCGGCTGTTTTACCAGGAGCCAGGATGGGCCTTATCTATCTGTAGTTTCTGAAACAAAAGCTTTAACATATACATTGTTTCCTAGGCTTATAACATTTTACCTTAAACTAAAATTTTCCAACTCTTGAGCCCCCTATCAATCTGAGAAATGTACCTAGGTTATTGAGAAAAAGAAGAGCCACTGGTCTCTGGCAGGTGTGGATGCAATCCACGTGGTTCCCAGAAAAAAAGAAAGTGGAGGCAACTCAAAACATCTCTGGACTGTTGATCAGATGCTGTCCAAAAGGTGTGTATACCTGATCGTGATAATTGGCTGCACTTTCGTCCAAATGTAAGCTCTTGGCATCAGATCCAGTAATTAAGCACAGCAGCAAATCCCAGAGTGTGTTCCACAGAATACTGATTCTTCCAGATATTTTGTATTCTACCAAGGGTGTGGGGGCGGGGGGCAATAGGCTTTCCCTTGGGGAATCTGCAAGGCCACCTTCATGTTCATATGGCTTCACAGCAACTGCATCCAGTGCAACTTAACAGCCATGTTTTGTTTTATTTTGCTTTGTTTTGTTGTCTGGGCTCAGACCTATTAAAAAAATTCAACTGAGCAAATGTTAAAGATCTTACTGATTTTATTCAATAATTCATGAATTAGGCAGCATCCCTCATCTAAAGATAAGAGCTCTGAGTCTCTGTACAAAATGAAAGACTTTTGTAGGTAGAAGGGACAAGGAAGTTATACTAGACAGAAAACAGGCTGGTTAATGTAAGGTCACTTTCCTTTAGGGGGAAGCAGAAGTCTACCAGGCAGGTGGCCTCACTAGTACTGACCACAGGATTCCTGATGGACTGGCTTAAGATTCCATTTCTGGGAAAGCCAAAACTGTAATTCAGTTTTGGTTTATTGATATGGGACTTAGCATAAGTGACTCCACACAGGGCCCAAAAATGGCCCTTTGTGCTCTGGCACCCTCCTTCAGCTCTGAGAATCTTCTCCCTTGAAGATTCTGTAAGAATTTCCATTTCTTAACATCACCTCAAACCTAAAGCCTCTCATTCTTCCTTTCTTACCTGCTGTTCATATCTTTCCTTGTTCTGGGCAGAGAAAAGACTCTTCTTTCCTCACTAATTCTTCCCATACTCCAGTAAATAGTTTAAACCTTCTGTCTGCCTCCTCCATTTACAGCCAAGTTTCTGAGAAACCAAAGCTTTTTTCTTTCTTGCTGAACAGCCATGGCTTTTAAGTCTGTATTTGAGATACAGATTTACAAAGGCATTTCAGGGCTCAAAAGCCAATGATTCTTCCCTACACAGAAGATGGGATTCCTAGAGTCCCAATGGCTATATGACTATTTGATGGTGACGACAGTGGCAGTGTCTGCATTGAGGGGTTAGAGGTAAATGGCATTGGCATTCTTAAAGGCCGATAAATTAACACTGTTTATTTTTCTCTCCCAAGTGCAAAATGAAGATGTAAGACTCAGAGGAATATATATATTAGCTTGATTACTGATTAAAACAACTGGATTGGATGCTGCTAACTTTTCTGAATTCAACCACCTGCCTCCCTGGTCAGGGGCCCAACTGGAAGCCTGGAGGTCTTCCCTGGGGTGTTATTCTATTGAGAAGCAGAGGAGGCTTCCTCGATTCTATGCACAGCCTGGTTCTGACAAGATCCAGCAGGGCTGACTTCTTCAACACTCATCATTTAAGTAAGTAATTTCCCCTCCCTTCAGAAGAGGAGAACAAGGAGGAGAGGAAATTGTGGGAAATTTCCTTAAAATATGAAGAATTGGAAAAACACCGAATGCCTTATTTGCTAATAGCATCATAATAAAGTTCTGAATTCAATTTGCAAATATTCTATTTCAATATTTTTGCATCTTCACTCATAAGTTAGATTGTCCTCTACTTGTACTGTATTCTTTCTGCAATCCTTTTTAGGTTTTAGTCAGGACACTGGTGTCATGGGGTACATGATGGCGTCCCTTGCACCTCCAGAGACAGCTCCACCTTTCTTCACATGCTCTCTGCTCTAGGAGGCTGACTGCCTCCTAGACCATGCCAGTGAATAGACCGTGCATAGACCATGTCAATGAATTCCATTGACCTAGGCTTCCAGTTGGGTTTGGCCAATGAGGAAGCTGGGAAGGAAATGGAAGGGTAGGAGGAAAATGAGACGAGGGCATCTATTCTCCCAGCCCCTTCCCTGCACAGTCAAGGCAAGCTATCTGGGACCCACAAGCAAGTATCAGAGCTTCTGTCAGGCCCTCTAGCCAGGTTCTGATAGTCACTCCCCCTTCAAATTACAGGCTGGGAACAGGACTGCAGTGCCCATCTGGCATTGCTCCACCCTTCCCACACCTTCACTGAACATGCCCCAATGACTGAATGTGAGTGTGGCATCTGTGTTCTGCTGAGAAGCTGACTGGCACCAGTGGGTAAGTTAACTTAGGAAAATGAACTAGAAAACCTTCTATTTTTATCTGTGTTCTGGAACACATCAAATATGGCAAGAATTTTCTAGTCTTTGAAGGCATAGAACTAATTTTTAGTGCCCTCTTGGCATAGTATTTTAGGGATGGCATATTTCTTTGACAAATGTTTAAAATTTTTCTTATTGCTTTATTTAGGTTTCCTCTTCTTGCATCAAGTTTAGTCATTGATATTTCCTTGAAAAGCATCTATTTCTTTAAGAGGTTTAAATTTATTAGCATGGAATTTTTAACAGAATCTTCTTTGACTGTTTTAATCTACTTAGAATCTGTGGTCACCTTCCCTGTCTCATTCCTAAAGTTGCATATTTGTTTTTCCCTTATTGTTTTGGTTAAGTTTACTCTGGTTGTATATGTGTATATCAGTTTTCTTTAAAAAAAAAAACATTAACTTATTTTTAAAAGTACTCATTGCAGTCCACTAAATTGATGTAATGACCTACCAACAAGGTGGACTAAAGTTTGAAAAACACTGCTACAGAGAAGCTTGTGCATGTGTGTAGCAGTTAACATGAGGATATTCAGAGAAGCACTAATAAAAATTGGAAAAAAAAACACCCAATAACTGAAATAAAATTGGCCAGAAGAATGGCCAATAGATTACAGCACTCCCATAACAGAACGCCAATGAATAAGATGCAGCTATTCAAATTTACCTCAGTGAATCTCAAACACCTGATGAGAAGCAAATTGCAGAAGACTTCTTGCAGTATGAGTCTAGGTTCACAATTATGAAGGGATATATACATATTTAGTGAACCTGTTCAGATAAGCAAGAGAATAATAAGCAGAATTCAGGTAAAAGGTTATGTGGAG
>VMDR010033821.1:0-11243 GCA_007922815.1 Macrotus californicus
TTTTAAAGGCAGTTAATGAAATATTTGACTAACTCTAATTTTTAGGAAGTTTTTTCTTATTTGAGCCAAATTTTGTCTCTGGAACAATACCAAATATGTCTACTCGATAATATTTTGAATGTTTGAGGTCTGTTTTTATGCTCTTCTTTCCTACAATTTTTTAATATGCTATTATGCATTTTTAAGGATCTCTAAAATTATTATATTATTACTATACACCTACACACAGTGAAGTGTATAACCTTTCAGGCCATGAAATCTGCCCAAGAATTTTGAGTCCAACTACAAGGAATTATGGTCCAACTACAAAGTTAAAAGAAAGAGTGCATACAAGACCACCCTTATTTCTGATGTCGACTGCAAGTTCAAGGCTTCTCAAATATAACCTCAGACTTGATATATCACTAGAAACCTACTATACTTACAGTATCAGTTACTATAGGAAAATGATAGCAAAACTCAGCCAAAGGAAGAGACACGGCACATTCTGAGGGTTCCAAATGTGACACTTCCGTTGCCCTCAGGATGTATTCCCCACCTAATATTGATGTGTGACAATACACATGGACTGTAGCCAACAGAGGAAGCTCACATGAGCTTCAGCACCTGAGGTTTTATTGGTGCTTTGTTACATAGGCAACACTGACAGATTGATTTAGCGGGTTGTTCAAAGGGTTCACAATGAATAACAGACACTCCTAGCGCTTGAGAAATTCCAACGGTTTAGAGGTGACCTCCCAAGAACCAACTATTAATAAAAGACCAGACCTCTCTTCTTCGGGGGCGGCAGAATTCCTTCTCGTGCAGTATCACTTACTACTTTCTTGGATAAAACACTCTTATTCCTTTATTTTACATAAACTACAGTTTTAGAAGCTTAACTTATCTTGGCTGCATTTCTCTAGATAATTCCTAATTTATCAATGTCTTCTTTTGGATCCCAGAATCTTTGGGTAAATTTGGTAACAAAATATGGACCTCATATCACTTGTCTCCAGAAGCCATGTCATGTTGACGTGTTGGACCCCCACTACAAGGTGTGAAATAATACACTGGACATGGAGGTCAAAATCCTGACATTTAACAGCCGTTAGACCTTGTGAAAGTTACACATTGTTTCTGACCTTCTATTTCCTCATAGACACAGAGTTATAAACGACACGGTAAATATTGTGGGGACTGAATGAGATCACATGTAAAATCTTTAATGTATCACAGGAGTTTAATAAATATTAGTCCTTGAAACAATACTGGATGGTGTGAATTTGTGTTTGCGAGGTATTTTATACGTTTGCCTACCAAGCCCTCTAGACTAGAGGTATGCACACATTATTAAAACAAAACAGAATTCATTCAATTCATCAAATATTTATCTAAGTCCAATCAGAAAGTATAAAGCACTGTGCTAGTGACTGAGAGAGAAAAAGATAGTTCTTGCCTTCCCAGAGTGAGAACATGTTTGTAAATATCTTTGATATAAGTAGCTGTTGAATTAAGATACGTATCTGGTACCAGAATGGAAATGAGTGGGAGAAAGAAACCCTGGTTGGGGTTATCGTTGAATGCTCCTCTAAGAAGGTGATATGTCATGGAAGGCCTAGAGGAGTCCTAGAGCTCTAATAGCACTTTGGGGAGTAGTAAATGCCATTTCTCAGAATTTATAAATGAACTTACTTGGTAGAAAAGTGAAACTCACAACCTGATATAAATACATTCATGAATATAGGAACCAAATGTAAATAAAATGAACTTATTGTCAAAAATGGGTTCTCTAGCCCTGGCCAGGAGGCTCAGTTGTTTGGAGTGTTGTGCCATAGACTGAAATGTTGTGGGTTTGATTCCCAGTCAGGCCCATACATAGGTTGCAGGTTTGATACCCAGTTGGGGCATGTACATGAGGCAACTGATCAATGTTTCTTTCTGATAGGAAGTCTGTCTGTCTGTCTGTTTGTCTGTCTCTCTCTCCATTCTTCTCTCTAAAAGTTAATAATAAATATCCTCAGGGGAGGGCTTTAAAAAAACTTTTATAAGAAACATGTTCTGACTTCTGGTCAAGATGGAGGCGTATGTAGACATGCTTCACCTCCTTGTGCAAATATAGAAACAATTACAACCAGATCTCAAACTAATAATACCCAGAACCATCAGGAAATCAAGCTGGGATTTAAAGAAGTCCAACAACCAAGGATTTAAAGGAGATATATTCATCTGGATGGGTAAGAAGAGGCAGAGATGTGGAAATGGGAAGAGAAGCAGAATGGCATGGAAAGGCTATGGCAGCAGCAATGGCAGTGCAGAACAGATTGGGAGGCATACCTTGGGAGCAACTGATCCCAGCCTCAGACCAGATCACAGAGCCCAAGGTTCCAGCACTGGGACTAGATCCCCATTACCTCTAGCTGTTAAAACCTGTGGGAGTAGGGACAGTGGAAGAAACTGCCAGATTTTTGCCATTTAAAGGGTCAGCATAGTCTTAGAACATAAACTAACCCATTCACTCTGGGATTCACCACCCAGGCAGCAGCTAGAAGAGTGACAATCGCACACAGGAAGGGGGTGAAATGACTGGAAATGGGGTAAGCACTGGGCAAATAGTGAGAAGCCAGGAGGCAGTATTGTCCTCTCTCTGAGCCCTTCCCACCACAAGGTGGTGAAGTGCTTTGCTCTGCCCTGGCAATTACCTTAGGCTCCACCCCACACAGTTTATAGTTGCCTTTTCTACATAGGCCACACTACTAAGACAGGGAATAAAAACAGCTCTACCTAAAACACAGAAACAAACACAGGGAGGTTGCTAAATTGAGGAGACAAAGAAATATGGCTAAAATGAAAGTACAGAACAAAACCCCAGAAAAATAACTAAATGAAATGGAGATAGTCAACATATCAGATGCAGAGTTCAAAACCCTGGTTGTCAGGATGCTCAGAGAACTCCTTGAGTACGGCAAAAAACAAAGAAAGAAATGAAGGTTATACAAAGTGAAATAAAGAATCATCAACAGGAAACCAGCAGAGAAGGGATGGAAGCTGGGGTTAAAACCAACAATTTGGAATATAAGGAAGAGATAAACCTTCGACCAGAACAAAAAGAAGAAACAAGACTTCAAAAAAATGAGGATAAGCTGAGGAACCTGTGGGACATCTCCAAACATGCCAACATCTGAATCTTAGGACTGACACAAGAAGAAGAGGAAGAAAAAGAAATTGAAAACTTATTTGAAAAAATAGTGAAAGAAAACTTTCCTCATTTGACAAAGGAAATAGACATAGGAGTCCAGGAAGCACAGAGAGTTCCAAACAAGTTAGACCCAAAGAGGACCACCCCTAGACACATCATAATCAATATGCCAAAAGTTAAAGATAGAGAATCTTAAAAGCAGCAAGAGAAAAGCAGAGAATTACTACAAAGGAGTTCCCATAAGACTGTCAGCTGATTTCTCAAAAGAGACTTAACAGGCAAGTATTCAAATTGATAAAAAGCAAAGACTTACACTCAAGATTACTCTATCCAGAAAAGCTATCATTTAGAATGGAAGGGCAGATAAAGTGCTTCCCAGACAAGATAAAGCTAAAGGAGTTCATCATCAATAAGCCATTATTACAGGAAATGTTAAAGGGACTTATTTAAGAAAAAGATCAAAACCATGACCATTAAAAAGACAACAAATTCACAACTATCAACAACTGAATCTAAAATAAAAAATAAAAACAAACTAAGCAAACAACCAGAACAGGAACAGAATCGTAGATATGTAGATCATTTGGAGGGTTATCAGCTGGGGGAGGGGGGAAGGAAGAGAATGAGGAAATGGTGCAGAGGTTAAGAAGCATAAATGGTAGGAAAAAATAGGGAGAAATTGTGTTCATAACAATTTCCTATGTTAAGAATAGCATAGGAAATGGAGAAGCCAAAGAACGTAACATGCACGACCCATGAACATGAACTAAAGAGAGAAGGATGACTGGAGGGAGGGGGCACTGGGCACAGGGTGGCAAAGGGGGAAATTGGGACAACTGTCATAGCATAATCAATGAAATATACTTAAAAAATAAAGAAGTGGGTTCTGTAAAATGAATGGCAATGTTGAAGAAAAAAACTTTTAGCCAAACTTCTGGCTTTGTAGGAAGGGCAATGGGTGGAGGTAGAAGAAGGTAGAAGGGTGATAAATGGTGATGGAAAAACTAAAATAAAATAAAAAAATATCAATTCATATTATTGGGATATAAAGAGATTGCTTTTGTGCTTTGTACTTTTAAAACTCAGAAGACTTTCCCCAATTTTTAAATTTATTATGTCACTTTTTGAATTCTATGATACTATAAATATTAATTGAAGAAGGCAGTCATTTGAGAACTGCAAAGGAATTAAATGGAATCAATTGTTCATCAAACAATTCATTCAGCAAATATTTATTGGATGTATTCTATGTGCCAGGCACTGTTCCAGGCTCTGTAAGAAACTGATAATAGACACAAGTGGGTAAATGCATGGACTGTCAGGAGATGTAAGCACTGTCAAGGAAATGAGAGGGGAAAATGGGTGGTAGAAAATGTGGAAGAGTGGAATTTGCAGTTTTGTAGAAGTAGGACAGGAAAGACCTCATGACAGACACCTGAGCAGAGACAATTCTTAGTGTGGGAGCAAGTCAGAGAGACACCCTGGGGTGAGGGATCCAGGCAGAGAAAACAGCAGGAGCAAGGTCGCTGAGGCTGGAGCACGCTTGGCATTTGCCAAGAACAGCAAGGATTCTGGTTTAGCTGAGGAGACTGAGGGAGGGAAAAGGCAGTGTGGGAAACTGCTCAGCGTTGGGCTCTGTAAGCCATTGCAGAGACTAAATTTTTTTAATATATTTTATTGATTATACTATTACAGTTGTCCCATCTCCCCTCCCCACCCTGCATACCCCTTCCCACCCACATTCCCCCTCTTTAGTTCATGTCCATGGATCATATATATGAGTTCTTTGGCTTCTACATTTCCTAGACTATTCTTAACCTCCCCCTGTCTATAATTTTTTTTACAAGTGCTATCCATCTCTATAACCTGACCCCGGCTGATTTTTACACCCCTGTCTCCATTTTCTGTCTTCGATTGTCCTATACCCGCGTTGCTCAGTATGCAGCCACGAGAAACCTGTGGACTGCAGACTTGGAATGTGGCTAATTCAAACGAACAGGATAAAAAAAGAAAGTAAAAACATCAATGCCTTTTAAATTATTTGATATATTGCAAACATTTTGGATATATTCGCTTAAATAAAATAAAATATACTTAATCTCTTTCTTTTCTTTAAAAAGTTTTACTTTGTGATTGATTCTAGATCCCCATGCAACTGTAAGCCATAGGAAGAGAAATTCTGTGTTCCCCTTACCCACTTTTGTCCAGTGGTAACATCTTGCAAATCTACTGTCACAATATTGCTACCAGGATATTGACAGTGATACACTCTTACTTAGTTTTCCTCAGTGTTAGTTGTACTCATTTGTTTGTGTGTGTGTTTAGTTCTACCCAGTTTTCCCATGTATGTAGGTACATTTCCACCACCATGTCAGGAATCCAAACAGTTCCCTCACCACAGACATCACTTGTGTTGTATTTTTATAACAATATCCACCCATTCCTGTGCTCCATCCCTCCCTGGTCCTAAGCTCCAGTAACCACTAGTCTGTTGTTCATTTATATAATTTTGTCATGTCAAGAATGTTACAGGAATAGAATCATACAGGGTGCGTCCAGTAGGAACTGGCTGTCTTCCCTTAGCACAATCCCTGGAGACTGTTCCAAGTCATTGTATGTCTCCGTAGTTCATTCCTCTTTATTGCTGAATAGCATTCCATGATATGGATGTACCACACTTTGTTTAACTGCTCACCCAGCGCAAGACACCTGGGTTACTTCTAGTGTTTGTTGTTATGAACAAAGCTGGCACAAACATTCCTGTACAGGTTTCTGTGTGAACACATGTTTTCATTTATCTAGGGTAAATACTTGAGTCCAATTCCTGGGTCATATGGTATTGGTATGTTTAGTTTTATAAGAAACTGCCAAATCATCTTTCCAGAGTACTACACCCACCTGCTTCTTTTTGCTTTTTGTTACATGACTACTAGAAAATCTAAAATTGCATATGCGGCTCATATTTCTGTTGCGCTGTGCTGAGCTCTTGTAGAGCATCATATGCTTCTCCACCCTGGGTTCTTCCCACAAGCCTTTCTGTCTGTCTGCAGTGTGTTCTCATCATCCCTTCACAAACACACACACACACACACACACACACGAAGCTGTGAAGCAAAGTGGTTAAGAGCAGGGTCTGAAACCAGATAGCCTGGGTCTGAATCTTGGCTCTACTCTTTACTGACTGTATGATTTGTTAAGAACTTTAAGCCTGTTTCCTCAGTTTCTTAATCTGTGATAATTATAGGAGGGTTGATCTGATTGAGTTGGTATGAGGATTGAGTGAGCACATGTGAGGTTACTTCCTAATGAGACCCTTCTGACCCCCTGCCTAACAGCATATATGAATCCTCAATTAAGTATCCATTGCAGTCACCACCCTCATTAAAATTATAATTGTATGATTGTCTCGTATCTTTCTCTACTGTTATACGGGCAGTGTCTTTGTCCGTCTGATTCAATGCTGTATCCTCAGTGCCAGCACCCAACTGGCCAAGAGAAGGAAGTTAATGTATCATTGTAACATCAGTGAGTGAATGAGTGAATGAAAGAATTTCCTTCAGTGTAAGCATGGACTCATGACTTATTTAAAGTAGTATTTGATTTGATTTCTTCCTTAATTTTTTGAAGTCATACATTATTCATGTTTTTCTTGTTCAGAAGACTACGCCTTTTTCTGTAAGTTGAACAGTTTTTACATATGGATCTTATGTATTGTGGAATAAGAAATATTCTGGAGTAATAAAGAATTCAATGATAAAATCAACATAAAAAATTGAAGTTACAGAATTTGTGTATTTATTTTTACACGTAAGTTGTGTTCAAGTTTCAGGCACCTTCAAAGTACTCTCCATTTGATGCAATGCACCTATGGAGATCTTTTTTTTTAAGAGGCACTTTCCCTTTCTGAAAGAGGAGTTTTATTTTATTTTATTTTTTAAGACATTTTATGTATTTATTTTTGAGAAAAGAGAATGGAAGGAGAGGGGGAGAGAAGCATCAATGTGTGGTTGCCTCTTGTGCACCCCCTACTGGGGACCTGGCCTGCAACCCAGGCATGTGCTCTGACCGGGAATCAAACCAGCAACCATTTGGTTCACAGGCCCACACTCAGTCCACTGGGCTACACAAGTCAGGGGTTGGAGACCTTTTTTCCACTGCTCAAAACATTTTCTGAACTTGTCGATTTTGATGTTTTTTTAGTGCTTTTGCTGTTTTTTGTTTTACCTCTTCCACATTGGCAAATTGTTTCACTTTGAGGATTTTTTAAAAAGATTTTATTTCTTTTAGACAGAGTGGAAAGGAAGGAGAAAGAGAGGGAGAGAAACATCAAGGTGTGGTTGCCTCTCACGCGCCCCCTACTGGGGACCTGACCCACAATGCAGACATGTACCTTGACTGGCAATTGAACCTGTGACCTTTTGGTTCACAGGCTGGCACTTAATGCTCTGAGCCTCGCCAGCCAGAGTGCTTTGAAGACATTTCTTATCCAGGGAAACAAACAAATGAAAAGTCACTCAGGGCAAGATCGAGTGAATAGGGAGGATAGGGCATGGGGGTCATGCTATTTTTGGTCCGACACTACTAAATACTGAGCATGGTGTGGGCAAGTGTGCTTGTAAATCACCCGTCATGAAATGGACAAATGCACTGTGTCTTCCAAAAAAAAATTTACTGAAGCCGAACTCAGCCTCTCACAACAATGCCAGCTGGCACACTGATACAGATAGGTTCCTAAAACACTCACCTACCAAGGCAAGCCTGTATTCTAAGGGGCCAGCTCTCCAGAAGATAATTCTGGTTTTTCATCCCCCCTCATATATATAGTATTGTAGTTTTTATCATATATATTTAAATATTTTATTTATTTTATTTTAGAGATGGGAAGGGAGGGAGGAAGAGAGGGAGAAAAACATCAATGTGTGGTTGCCTCTAGCACATGCCCTACTAGGGACCCGACCTGCAACCCAGGCATGTACCCTAGACTGGAAATGGAACCAGTGACCCTTTGGTTAGCAGGTTGGCACTCAATCCACAGAGCCGCACCAGCCTGGGCACATTTTTCATTTTAAATAATCATTTCATTGTTGTGCTGGATTCCTTTTACGTTGATGGACTTTGTTAAGTAACTGCTTATGTCAAGTAACTGCTTATGTTAAGCAGTTACTTAACTGCTTCCTTTTACTTTACTGGCCGTATGAAGACTGATCTCAAAACATGAGTAGGTGACATTGAGATAAGAGTACTTTTTTCTACTTCTGCAGAAAATTGTGTCTCATATTCCAATTATTTAAGGCCTTAAATAGGTAAGCTGAATGACATTCTTAGGAAAAATCAGAAAAATAAAACATAGTGCAACATAGATGATTATCATCTACCCACTCTGTTTAAAACCCAAACCGTGTACCAACTATCAAAAGCACGTGACTTTTTCATACACACTCACACACACACTTTGTCAGGGGTCAAGGGAAATTACTGCAGTAGAAAGAACACTGACTTATGGTCACTGACCTAAGTTCAGGGAGGCTCTTGCTAGTAATTCTGTGGTCTTTAAAAGATCACTTAACAAGTCCCATCTTTCATTTCATAAAGGACCTACCGAGTAGAATTTCAATGATGACTAAATACTAAGGTTCACCCATAGATCCTTAATAAAAAATATCTCCATATTTGGATGGTACCATACCATGTGCTAAGTTTCAGACATACACACATATGTATGTTTTCTCCAATTTTACCATATACCCCCAGAGGCAGGTATCATTAGACCAGCGTTATCCCTTAGCATGCTGAATGTCAGAAATGCATTTTGTTTAACTTCACGCAGCTACATGACAGGACTTTGCCATAAAGTTGGCACTCTCAATTCCAAATTAATCAATAGAGGAATAAAATGTCCTTTCTTCCCATTGAAATATTTAAGCTCAAATTTGTACTGAAGCATATCCAGGTGTAAAAGAAAGATTATGATGATATTTGTGTCCTGGTTTAATGATTTTCAACACTGAGTAGTTTAAAATAACAACATTTACTATATTGATTATTTACTTTGTATCCAGAGCTATATTAAATAATTTACCAGAATTATTTTTGAGGTGTAATTGACATCTAACATACAAGGTTAAGGTATACACCATGTTGATTTGATACATTTATTATATATTGCAATATGATTACCACGCAGGCATTAGCTCACACCTCCATCATGTCTCATAATTATGATTTCTCTTGTGTGTTGAGAGCACTTATGATCCAGTTTCTCAGCACCTTGGAAGTATATAATGCAGTATTGTCCATATAACAACAGAGGTAGTACTATAATTATCCCTATTTTACAGCTGAACAAATAGGCTAAGAGAGATTAAATTAGTGGCTCAAGGTCAGAGAGCTAGTAATTATTAAAGCCAGAATATGACTCGGTGCCACGTGAGGGTTCAAGGCTTTACCAGTGATGCATATTGCCTCTTATTTCAGTAATTTATGTTGGTCATTTGGGTTAATAGTGGAAAAGGTGATGTTCCCTTTATTTTCATATACCTTATATTTTTCAACATTTTTATTCATATACAGTCTGGTAAATAAAATCTTGTTCTATCTCCTGTGCCCTTAGGTGTAATATGTTGCCGTGGTGTTTATAAATAAAACAAACAATAATAACAACAAACCTTTGCCCATGGCAAAAAATTCTAGTTCTTTATCCTGTTTTCTTGTTGAAACTCAAGGCCTTCGAGGTTCATCGTAAACATCCATATGCCAACAATATTTTATTTTCATGATCAGCTAACTTCAGTGTTGGAGATACGAAAGTGTAACTATATATATGTAAGTGTAAATATATATATACACATATATATACCTATATATATATATATATATCACAATCACTCCTCCTACCACATACAGACCTATAGTTAGTGTCTAGAATAACAATGTTAAAAGGATTATTTTTCTAATTAAAATCTTAAATCCTTATTTAAAGATTACTGTTTATGTGACTACCCTCCTACATGTTACACACAAGTCTAGGTTTGGAATTCATTAACCCTCTCTTTACTGTACATCTGTTCCATGCAGCTCTTTTTATGTGAAAATTGTTGCTGTTTTATTATTGCTATATTTAATTGGAATGCTCCTACTGTGAAACAGGAACAGTTCTTTCAACCTGGGAATACTTGCTTCAAATAGTTTAAAGATAGGTATGTATTTATGTATGTACTTTCATTTCCCTAGAATATCAACTTTGATTAATAATTATATACAAGCTTTGTTTTTCTTATCTGGGTGTCAACAGTAATTGGAATCCATATCCATATTCTACCTTGCAATCATGCTGCAAAAGGCCAATAAATTCCCGCTGAGTGTGTTACTTGTTAAATGTAGTGCATTACATTCGGGGTAATGAATAAAAGCAGTGGGCCGTTACCGTCTGGCTGGCTGAGGGAGGCTAGAACAGCCAGACTCCCCCGAGGCCTTGAGCTGGCTCAAAACGGTGACAGGCAGAATCAAGGGAGTCCCGTGCACCCCAGTTCAGTGTGTCTGCCTTCATTTCCTCTTCTGTGCAGACTCAGAAGACTAGAAAGGTGAGGCGATCTTAGCCATTAATTCACCACTCTCTCGTCAAATGCTGCATGCTCTGGTTTCTTTAACAAGCAAATACAGTTTAGATAAATAGTTCATATTTATGGGCAGCCCAGGGATGACAATAGTACGGAATGAAAACTAGTGGCTATGCCTCCATGCAGTTCACTTTGCTGTCTTCATATGTCTCTTGTGTATTCGTTCGTCTATATTAACAATGCATGTAGGTGTTTTTATGTGAGTGAATAACCAATGAAGCAGACCTCATTGATATGTATACATACATATTTTCATCTCATATTTATTGGTCATACATAAGCAGGTACTGAAAAAATGACGACGACATTCTTAAGCCTGCCTGTAGCTCTTTCTTAATAAATATATTCCTCATATAAAAAAGGTTCTTTCTTAAACTATAATATCATAAAAAATTAACACATGCTGTAAATATACAATGCAGGGATGTTAGAGCAACCTGGTCTATATT
>VMDR010033822.1:0-11243 GCA_007922815.1 Macrotus californicus
AGTATTTCTAGAGAGGGGGAAAAGCTTTCTTTTCTACATTATACATTGTGTCCTTAGCCTAACTAGCTTCGTTTCCAGAATAATAGACTGATTAATTTCCAACCTTATCAAATTTCCTGGTTATATCAGATTTGTATCAAGCAAAGTACTTTTTAGACATCCCTGTTCATTTATATTCTGTTACATCATGGTTCATTGTTTTTCAGCATTTTCATCTGTACAAGGCATTTTCATCCATTTTCAAATGGATGAGAGCAGAGATGAGCACAAATAGCTTTACCCCAGAGTCAATTTCCCATACATTCTAATTCAGGAGTGTGGAGGAGAGACAAATTATGAAGTCTCTATTTTTGTCACAATTTCTTGCTCCCTACCATTACCTTCTCACCTCTGAAAGCTTTTCATTCTATCATTAAAAGGACTGCCAGCAATGTGTACCTACATTTTAGCATTTAACTCATAATTATTGAGACCACGTACAAATTTCCCCCCCAGCTAGATGGTAAATAAATCCTTAACGGATATAATCGGAGCTCAGCCACAAAGTTCAGCACCCACCATTTCCATTTCTATAAGACCTCTGATGCTACCTGCCTTCAGAGAAAGCAGCTTAGAACTACAACGGGTCTCAACTTGCACAAAGAGCAGTTGTCAGATGCCTGGGCTGACAGCTGCCTAGCAAACCCAACCTGACATGGACAGCAATACACACTAAGAATGACATCTTGCTCATGTGTGGTACTCAGGTTTTGCCACTTTACATTAAATAGGACATGGACAGAGGAAGAAAAGTCCAAATACATATATCGAAAGAGAAAATGAATCTCACAAATAAAGACGAAAAATACGAGTAGTACTCTTCAGTAGGAAAAGTCTGGCTTTTGCTGGCACAACACCTGGCAACTGAGACTAGAGAGAAGGAAGGGGGAAAGAACAGACTGAAAGTCTCATCTTTGAGCTCTGCATTTTCATTTCTTTCCAGAAGACTTGCCTTCATTCCATCCTATCCATTAGTTTAACACATATTCATCTAAAACGCACAATTAAATTTTGCATAGTAGTGGTAAACGAATTTAGGAATAAATAAAATAGTTGAAGGGGAAAATCACAAATATATAACCTTGGGTTAATCACAGATATAACTCCTGGTACAAATTTAAAATAATAAAGGCTTTCAGGTGGTCAGTGTTGACATTTCACTTTCAGAAGATAATTCCTTAATATATAGTTTCAGTTCTAGGTCAGTGGGGTTTTTTTGTTTTTGTTTTTTTGAGCAGGAGGTAGAGCTGAGGGAGGGGAGGTGTCATTGATCCCTTTGAGAATCTGATGCCTGCTAAGGACCTCCTCTCCCCAGGAAACAGTGCAAACATATACATTTTTTACACACAATTTCAGAGGGCCATGGGAACTCTATTTTGTTTCAACCATTTTTACTTCCCAGTCCAACAACAATTTATTCCTTTTGAGCTCCTTTCTGATTCTGGGAGAGTAAAGTCCTTCCTGAATTGACCCTAACCACATATTGATTCAGTTTGGCTTCTAAAAAAAAATCAGTCTTTTCAGTCCCTTCCTCATCTACCCAGCCAGTGTCCATGGTCCTCTGCCACTAGCCTAGATCTTTCTCTCTAATCTGACTTTCTACAATGTGTTCCCTGCTCTTGCTTCCTAACTTGGCATCTCCAAACCTTGAATGCCTGGTGAGGCTGCCAGGCTGTCCTCCCCACCAGCTCAATTCTGCAGGAAGCATCCTGGCACTGAAAGGTTCCATTTACCAGCCCCCACCTGTCACCTTTACAATCGCTTCTGTGGGGAACCACAGTAACGACACCATAATGATAATTCCACAGTCTTTTCCCACACATTTTAAAGCACTCAAGACCACTCCATTTACATATTAATACAATAACCATTTGTCCCTTGATAGAGAGCTCAGCTCCTGAAGTCGCAGCTCTTTTTTATTGTTTACCAGTAGGGAACACATTATCACAAGCCTAGGTAAAGAAGATAAAGTATGTCTTAATGGCTCCCTTCATGCATATATTTAATTAGAGGTTACTCAATTTTCAGAGCTACCAAAAGAAATCACACTATTTTCATAACTTAAAAATAAACCAAGTCATGCCCTGGCCAAATATTCAGTTGGATAGAGCATTGTCTACTTACACCAAGGTTGCAGGTTTGACACCTGTCAGGGCACATGCAAGAATTAACAAATGAATGCGTAACTAAGTGGACAAAAAATCAGTGTCTCTCTCTGTCCCCCTTTCTTTTTCTCTCTGGAATCAATATCATTAATAATAAGCCAAATCAGCATATTTTTATCTGACCAGTTTCCGTTTTTCCACAAAGGGTGAGTATATGATAGTTAACTTCTGTATATTAAATATTAAATCCCTCTTGCATTTTTCTTATTTTATTGAAAAATAATAATATAAAATCACATTGTATAAACATGCCTTTATACATGACATGAAAAGTACTTAATTGTAAATTTAATTATAAATATAATAGAAGTCTTGTTTTTCCATGGGTGAAGTAATTTTGAATAGCTCTAATTAATTACTGATCTGAATTTCAGGCTATATGTAGTTCATTACCAAGTACATTTTTTAAATTTTATTTTGCATTTCTTGTGCTATTTTTCTTTGTTTGTCTCTTAAAGAATTGTTAGAAATAATGTCTACTAAAACACACACCAATGCAAGATGTACTTTTCATGTAGGATTATTTGAAAAACCCTCAATGTCTTCTTCATTCAAATAAACAGTAAGGAAAAAAAGATTTTTTTGTTTTTTTAATTATATTTCATTGGTTATGCTATTACAGTTGTCCCAATTTTTCCCCTTTTGTCCCCTTCCACCAAGCACTCCCCACTTACTCAGGCAATCCCCGAATCATTGTTCATGTCCATTGGGTTGTGCGTATAAATTGTTTGGCTTTTCCACTTACTGTATTGTACTTTACAGCCTCATGATTATTCTGTAACTACCAATTTGTGTTTTTTAGTTCCTTCACCTTTTCGTCTATTCCCCCAATCTCCCCTCCCATCTGGCTGCCATCAATGCGTTCTTTGTATCTATGACTCTGTTTCTGTTCTGCCTGTTTGCTTAGTTTGTTTTTTAGATTCAATTTCAATGATAGATATGTATTTATTACCATTTTATTGTTCATAGTTTTGATCTTCTTTTTCTTAAGGAAGTCCCTTTAACATATTATATAATAATGGTTTGGTGATGATGAACTCCTTTAGTTTTCCTTGTCTGGGAAGCCCTTTATCTGTCCTTTGATTCTAAATAATAGCTTTGCTGGGTAGAGCAATCTTGGCTGTAGGTCCCTGCTTTTCATGACTTTGAATTTTTTCTTGAAAATCCCTTCTAGCCTGCAAAATTTCTTTTGAAAAATCAGCTGACAGTCTTATGGGGACTCCTCTACAGCTAACTAGCTGCTTTTCTCTTGCTGCTTTTAAGAATCTCTCTTTATCTTTAATGTTTGGCATTTTAATTATAATGTGTCTTGGTGTGGGCCTCTTTGTGTCCATCTTGTTTGGGACTCTCTGTGCTTCCTGGAGTTGTATGTCTATTTCCTTCATCAAATTAGGGAAGTTTTCTTTCATAATTTTTCAAATTGATTTTCAATTTCTTGTTCTTTCTCTTCTCTTTCTGGCACCCCTAATAATGTGAATGTTGGTGTGCTTGAAGTTGTATGAGAGACTTCTTATAGTATCCTCATTTTTTTATATTCATTTTTTTCTTCCTGCTTTTCTAATGGATTGTTTTTAGCTTCCTTATGTTCCAAATCATTGATTTGATTCTCAGCTTCATTCACTTTACTGTTGATTCCCTGTAAATTGTTCTTTATTTCAATTATCCTTCATTTATATTTATTTCAATATCTTTCATTTCTGACTGGATCTTTTTTACACTGTTGAGATACTCAATAAGTTTCTTGAGCATCCTTATAACTGGTGTTTTGAACTATGCATCTGAAAGATTGCTTATTTTCATTTTGTTTAGTTCTTTTTCTGGAGTTTTGTTCTGTTGTTTCATTTGGGCCATGCTTCTTTGTCTCCTCATTTTGGCAGGCTATGTTTGTTTCTATGTATTAGATAGAGCTGCCATAACTCTCTGTCTTGGTAGCATGGCCTAATGTAATAGGTGTTGTGGGTCCAGTGGCACAACCTCCACTATTACCCAAGCTGGGTATACATGGTATACCCTCTATGTGGGATGAGTACACTCTCCTACTGTAGTTGAACCTGATTGCTGTTGGTAAGTCAATAGGAGGGATTTACCTAGTCCAGTCAGCTGCAAAGATTGGCTGTGACCATTGACCACCAACCTCTGCCCTCCATGGAGGATCAGCTGTGCAGGGACCCACTCCACAGAGGAGGGCTTACTTCAGCAGGGCTCTGGTGCCTGCTTGTGTTCTGTCTAGCGGCACTTGGCATAAGCTATAAAACTATCTGCCTCTTGTGCTGGGCTTGGAGGTGCCCTAGCAAGGCTAGGCTGTGAACCAAAGCCAGCAGTGCTAGTGACAGGTCTGGGACCACTTAGAAAGCTACTGGGGCTTGCTGAGACAAGCTGCTACTTGTTTGAGAGGATTTAGGAAGACAAGAAGCATGTGCCAAGACAAATCTTCATTTGGAAAAGCCACTGTTAATCACTTGGGTTGGCCCATAAGTTGGGTAGAGTGTCTCAGGGAATCACTAGGGTGGGGCAAACAGTGTGAGCCAGGTTGATGGAGTCTCATATATGGTGCCCACCATGTTCTGGGACTCTGTGTGGGGAGGGTTTAGAAGAGGATTAATGGCCTCTGCCAACAGTTCTGTCTTGGAGAAACCTGTCCTCTGCTCTCACCCTGATGACAGACACTTTAGTACCTCCAACTATGCCACTGGAGTCTTTCAAGTTGCTGCCCTGGTGCTGAGGCTCAGCAAGAGTAAGCCTAAGTATGTCTGTGTGGGGGGCATTTAAGAGGAACTGCCTGGGAATCCAGCAGTTTCTTCTACCAACTCAATCTCCACTGGTTTTTACAGCCAGAAGCCACGGGGACTTATCTTCCCAGAATTGGAACTCTGAGCTGGGGGGGCCTGGTGTGGGGCTGGGACCCCTTGCTTCTGAGATATACCTCCTACTTTTTATCCTCTACACCTGGATGTGGGACTAGCCCATTCTGTGTCTCCAAGTCCCTGCCCCTCCTACCAGTCTGGATGGATATGCCTTCTTCTTTAATTCCATGGTTGCAGGACCTCCATTTGATTTGATTTCTGCTGGTTCTGAGTGATGGTTATTCTACAGTTTGGTTGTAATTTTGATGTGGTTGTGCAAGGAGGCAAGCCATGTTTACCTATGCCACCATCTTAGAGGTAACTTCTTGGGCAAAATCATAGCCCCCAGGCCTTAGAAGACAGTGGCATTACCAGTTTATACAATACTCATTTGAAGGGAGACTATTCCAGGTAGTGGCATCAGCAAGCAAAGAAGTCCTGAGGAAGCATGTGTGGAGGAATGGAAGGTGTTCTCCTAGATTCCCCAGCCTTCTGTGCTCCATAGGGGTGAGCATGCGAGGTCTCCCAGACCTGTCAGAAAAAAAAAGATTTTTGACAAGACATTCTCTGAGTAGTCTTACTTATTCAAATTTCTGGGAAACTTACTAGTGTTAGCTATACTATTTCTTTTACTATGATAAAGCTTAGCACTGAAAAAAAGATTTTTAAAAAACCAGAGACAATAGAATTAGTGTTGCCAACTTGTGGACGATGTCTTTCAGTATATTCTCATTGACGAAGATGATATTATATAGAATTTACTAGTGATACTTTATTTAGAGTCCCTCTAAATATAACACCAAAGTTCTAAGGACAAGATAATCTGGGGGCCAAGTACAGCACAGCAACTCAAACCTCTTGCTGGCACAGAGGAGATGGGGTGCCTCCCAGCATCCACACTCTCTCATGGTGCTCTGAATACACAGTGATCATCCAAAGCTGCTTATATTACTTACAATAGCCAAAACAGGAAAACAACCCAAGTGTCCATTGATGGACGAATGGGTAAAGATGTGTATACACACACATAAGCATACACAATAAAATATTATTCAACCATAAAAAATGGGGAAATCCTACCATTTCCAACAACATGTATGGAACTTGCAGCATTTATGCTAAGAGAAATGAGTCACACAAACAAAAACAAGTTCTGTATGATCTCATTTATATGTGGAATTTAATTAAAAAAAAAAACTCCTAGAAAAATAGATCAGATTTGTGGTTGCCAGAGGCGTGGGGTCAGGGGAGGGGGAATTTGAGAAGGGTGGTCAAAACGTACAAGCTTCTAGTTATAAGGCACACAGGAATGTAGTGTACAACATGACTATAGTTAACACTGCTGTATGATACCTATACAGGAAAGTTAAGAGAGTAGATACTAAAAGTTCTCATCATGAGGAGAAGTTATTTTCTTTTTATTGTATTGAATTGGTCAAAAAGTTCATTTAGTTTTTTCTGTACAATGGTGTGCTTAGTGGTCTTTAACTTCATTCAAAACAATTTTGTTAAAGTGTATTGTGACAGCTGTCATATCAGCCTGCATTTAAAAACACTTAGCAAAATTGATAATTTTTGTGCAGCCATTTAATATTGAAGATTGAAGAAGATACACAACATTTTCAGTGTATTGTGATTTTTATTTTAAGAAAGGTAAAAATGCAATTGAAATACAAAAAAAAGATTTGTGCAATGTATGGAAAAGGTGTTATGACTGATCGATGTGTCAAAAGTGGTTTGTGAAGTTTCTTGGTACTATTAACATTTTAACCAAATAATTCTTTGCTGTGGGGCTGTCTTATGCATTGGAGGATGGTTAGCAACACCCCTGGCCTCCACTCACTAGAAACCAATAGTAGGAGATAGCCAACATACTCCAAATATCCAAATCAATAAAGTTATTGGTGAAAATGAAGGATGTCTTCTATTTTTTGGAAAAAACCATATGGACTTTTTGGCCAACCCAATACCTATACCAAATGGTAAATGTTAACGAAACCTATTTTGGTATTCATTTCACAATCTAAGTAAATCAGATCATCATGTTGCACACCTTAAACCTATACAGTGATGTATGGCAATTACTTCTTACTATGACTGGAAATAAAGGTCTGCTGTAATTCTCCGATTCCTTGCCTCCCTCTCCAACTACTCAAACACATGCAATTGAATGTATTTTACATGTTTCTGTGTCACCAATGCCAGCTCCTTAATGGGCGATCAGTAAATGCTTCATAAATGTAGATATGACATCAGTTCCTACTATGGTCTGCATGTTTGTATCCCCCCAAAATTCGTATGTTAAAACCTAATGCGATGGTATTAGGTGGTGGGGCCTTTGGTAGGTGATAAAGTCATAACAGCAGAGCCCTCATGATTGAGATTTGTGTCTTTATGAAAAAGAAACCACAGAAAGCTAGCTAACCCTCTCTGTCATGTGAGGTTATAGCGAAAATGTGGCCATCTAGGAGGTGGGCTCTCATCAGACACCAAATCTGCTGACCCCTTGATCTTGGACTTCCCAGACTCCAGAACTATGAGAAATAAATGTTTGTTATAAGCCATCCAGTCTCTGGTGTTTTGTTATAGCAGCCCACATGGACTAAAAAAGCTCTACATGAAAATTTTCTCTGGACTTTCTTAGGATTTCAGTAAACTTTCATATCATGGTTGCTCAATGTGCATTGAGTGCCAACCTGATTGTACATAGAGCTGATCCTTTTGCCTAGATTTCTTCTGAACTGCTTTGCCTTATTAATATCTACTGTTTTTCATTCTCAACTAAGTCCCGGAGTGTCAACTAAGATCAGGTGTCTTCTTGATCTTTCTGAGTAGGTTCCCCCTTCAAGTTTTTCCTACAGTTTCCTGTGTTTCTGCTTCCGTAGCCAAGGGAAAAGAGCCACAACCCACCAAACTTGTACTGAGATTACTTCAGAGTGAAAATACCTGAGCTACAGGAAGCACAGCAAGAATGCTTATCTGAACTTTGCTTATCTGACTAGAACAGATCTTTATGAGAGTCAGTTGCCACAATCCAGGGAGGTCTCCAGTCAGGGAGGCACTGATCTTAGGTGCCAGGACATTTAAAAAAAAAAATTTTTGTGTAAACGTGGAAGCTAAACCTTCCAGTCTTGGAAGCCCTGAAAGTAGTCTGCCACCTCAACCCATTCCAGCCTTTACGAAGCTAGTATATAAAACTTTACCCCTAGCTGTTCTGGGGTTGTATGTTCTGGGGTTATGTTTATATAAGGTATTCCAGCATGCATAATAACATCTTCTGCTGTTAATCTTTCTATTGTCAGTTAATTTGCAGGCTCCTGATCAGTCTGACCTAAATTGGTAGGGAAGTTTTTCCTCCTAACACATGGCACTGTTATTACAAATTGAGTTTTTACAAGACTACAAGCTCACTGGAAACAAGAGATGGAGTCTCTCTCATACTCACTGATTCCCCAGGAGGTTCCTTAAGCCCAAGCTTATGCTTGAGTTTATTTTCACTTCATTCACACATAAACAACAAAGTAATTGGATACAGAATCCGCATACTCTAGTCTTTTTTCCTCCCAAGGCTAACTGGATGTTTCTCAGTGGATCTAGTTGTTTGATTCTTGCTGGATATGCCAATTATTCTTATCCACATCCCATCTCATCCTCCAGATCCACTTCATGTTTCTCTGACCAGCTGTTTTTGCCTCTGTTGGTATGCTTGCTGGTTGCCTTCTGGTTCATTCAGCCAATGGGAGGTACCAACAGATTAGAGGGCAGGAGGGCAGAGAGAGATCAAACTTACCATATTTCCTATTCTCCATCCCTGCTCAGTGCTAATAGCTGCTGGGTCGCTTTGCGATTTTAGAACCCAAACAAGGCCCCTCTTTCAGGATTCCAGCTCAGTTAAACTCTGCCAACTCCATTTTCTCCCTTCATTCCTCAGCCAAAAGGTACAGACAGCTTCCCATTGTTGTTTATCTCTGGGTAGCTCAGCCTCCTTGTTTGCACCCTAACCCTCTCTGCAAGTAATGCCTTTAGTAAAGTCTCTTCACTGAACCATTAAAAGTGGTTCTTGTTTCCTGCAGGGATCATAACTGATGCAATAGATTACTTCATGGGTGATTGTTGGTTTTATTTGCTGTGTGTCGGGGAGGGGGTGGTGCTGAAAATGTCTAGGATTTTTACACACTCTTAATAACTGAAAATGGTTCAGTTTTGTTGAGTACTGTTTTGTTATGACGTTTGTCAGAGAGTACTATTCATACGTTTGATATTTAGATGTTGGGACTGAGTTTCTTTGGGTCAACCAGTTTTCTTCCATTAACTCCTTGATCTTTGTTTCTGGTTCACATATTCAATTCTCTCCTTTGGGAATTCTATACTCCTTGGGTGGATCTCCATGAACTTTTCCTATATTTTTTCATTATCTCCCTCATCACTTCAATCTTTTATCCATTTCTCTGTGTTCCAGAAGAGTTTTGCAAATTTTTTTCTACTTCACAAATTGATTTCTTTTTTTTTTTTTTGGTAGTATTCCTTCCCCTTCTATTGTCTGCTTCTATCTCTTAAATTTGGTGGTCATGTTCTTCAAATTCAAGCAATCCTTCATTGCTTGAGATTTTCATATTTGTTTATTAAAATTGTATAAATTCTATTCTGTCTTGAATCTTAATGTGAAGACAAAGTAGATATTTACTGAAAAAGGCAGTTCTCGGAACGTGATTACCCCAACAATTTTTCTTTTTTAAAACATATATTTAGACAGAACTTCTGGCCAAGATGGAGGCATAGGTAGACACACTGTGCCTCCTTGCACAATGAAAAGAAGAACAACAACAAATTGAAAAACAAAAAACAGCCAGAACTGACAAAACTGAATTGTATGGAAATCCGACAACCAAGCAGTTAAAGAAGAAACATTCATCCAGACCAGTAGGAGGGGTGGAGATAGGCAGCCAGGAGGAGAGGACTCAAGGCAGGGTGGCAGCTGGCAGACCTGAGCGAGCAAGGTGCAGCTCGTGGACCAGGTGAGGTGGTTGCTGGTGGACTGGGCAGTCCCACACCCACGTGCGGATAAACTGGGAGGAACAACTAGGGAGGGAGACAGACCATGCAACCCAGAGTTCCAGCAAGGGGAAATAAAGCCTCAAAGCCTCTAATTGAAAACTCCTATGGGGGTTGAGGTGGCAGCAGCAAGAGAAACTCCCAGCCTCACAGGAGAGCTCCTTGGAGAGACCCACAGGATTGTAGAACGTACACAAGCCCACCCAACTGGGAATCAGCACCAGAAGGGCCCAATTTGACCGTGGGTAGCTCGGAAAGTCACTGAAAACCAGCAGAGAGCGGAGCAAGCACCATTATTCCCTCTTGGACCCCTCCCCCACAAACAGCATCACAGCGCAGTGACGGCTGCCCCACCCTGGTGACCACCTAAGGCTCTGCCTCTTACTACGTAACAGGTGCGCCAAGACAACAAAAATGGTCCAAGTGAAGAACAGATCAAAGCTCCAGAAAAAATACAACTAAGCGATGAAGAGATAGCCAACCTATCAGATGCATAGTTCAAAACACTGGTAATCAGGATGCTCACAGAATTGGCTGGATTTGGTCACAAATTAGATGAACAAATGAAGGATACAATAAGTGAAATAAAGGAAAATGTACAGGGAGCCAACAGTGATGGGAAGAAAACTTGGACTCAAATCAATGGTGTGGACCAGAAGAAAGAAAGAAACATTCAAACACAACACAATGAAGAAACAAGAATTCAAAAAACGAGGAGAGGCTTAGGAACCTCCAAGATGTTTTTAAACACTCCAGCATCTGAATCATAGGGGTGCCAGAAGAAGAAGAGGAAAAGAAAGAAATTGAAAACTTATTTGAACAAATAATAAGTTGTGGAAGGAGAACTTCCCCAATCTGGCAAAGGAAATAGACTTTCAGGGAGTCCAGCAAGCTCAGAGAGCCCCAAAGAAGTTGGACCCAAGGAGGAACACACCAAAGCACATCATAATTACATTACCCAAGATGAAAGATAAAGAGAGAATCTTAAAAGCAGCAAGAGAAAAGGAGACAGTAACCTACAAAGGAGTGCCCATGAGACTGTCAGCTGATTTCTCAAAAGAAACCTTACAGGCAAGAAGGGGCTAGAGAGAAGTATTCCAAGTCATGAAAGGCAAGGACCTACATCCAAGATTACTCTATCCAG
>VMDR010033823.1:0-11243 GCA_007922815.1 Macrotus californicus
AAAAGTATTCATAGCCAGTTCTATTTTTGGAAAGAAGCTTCCTGTCACTAACAATTGGTCTGCTCTTCAATTTTTTACAATTAAAATTGTAATCATTCATACTTATAGTCATGTATACATATAATTTTTTGACAGTTCACTAATTGAGACTGTTTGTTTTGAGAACTCACTACGAGATAAAGGTCAAAGCCCACACTGTGAGTGTTTTAAACAAGGGAGCTGGGTGTGTAAAGAGATGAACCAGGAATATCTTCCCTTGCCTTTGCTTCAAGCAAGCCACTCTTGTGGGCATCAGTGGTATTGATTTCAAAAAGAATGTGTGGGATTTATCACAAGAAGCTATTAATCCATGTTACGCTCAGCTCTCCCAGCTACCACGGTGATTCTCCTCTCAGATCTATTCATGATGTTGCCAAATGTCTCCCTTGACATTTAACCGGGCCTATTACCGAAATCATAAGACTCCTTTTTTACAGCTGCCGTCAGCATCTTGGCTTGTCTCTCAGATCTAAGAAGGTTAATGACTGTGCCCCAGGCATCCGTGTGACTCACTGCAGCAGCTGGTGTGGCAATGCATTCGATGGTCCTTGAAATGTGCATTCTTTCCTAAGGTGCATTTCTTCCTTGTGAAAGAAGAGCTGGTAGCTTGTCGGAAAACTTGAGTGTAAACTAATGTCTATTGGGAGCATTACAGTTGAGATCTGTCAGTTTCCCATCCCTGGCTAACCTTGAACTAAATGAAAAGCAAAGGCACCTTTCATCATCTATCTCAACAAGTCCCTGACTCCTCTCAATGGCCCACTGAGTTGTTAGATGCACTTCCTAAAATAACCATTTCTATGTCCTTACTACCCTAAAAAATCTTCCAGACTTTGTTTGTATTAGTTTCAGCAACCTCAAGTGATAAATAATGAAAATGGAAGCTTCAGCGATGAATTGTGTTTATGCGTGGTTCTGAATGCATATGGTTTCATTGGTACGTTGTTACATGTCTCGTTAATGCTGGGAAACCACCTTGCAGGTTTTCCCAAAGCTGCTATTCTACAGAGACAGTCCTTTCCTCCACACAACTCCCACCCATACCGTGCTGCAGCAGCACCAGTATTTTTGACTTGGCATTCTGTGTGGCACATGGAGGGCAGGAGTTTTGTGACATTTACAATCCTAAGTGTCTTTGTGCTGCTGTGGACACAAGCAGAATCTGTGAGGACAGGCATCTTGTGGACTCTGTGCCCCTGAGGGCTGAGATTCCATCCTGTTCCCACGTGGGGTGTTCCATTAGCCTGAGACCTTTGCAGCAGTTATCAGCCTTTGAGGGTGAGAG
The DNA here is from genome assembly GCA_007922815.1 of Macrotus californicus. Classification (NCBI taxonomy): domain Eukaryota; kingdom Metazoa; phylum Chordata; class Mammalia; order Chiroptera; family Phyllostomidae; genus Macrotus; species Macrotus californicus. The sequence continues at coordinate 1,325 of VMDR010033823.1, forward strand.
AAACTTCCCACTGTCCTGTAAAGGCACAGGCAGACCAGTGATCCTTCCCAGCAGGCATCAGTACCAGATGCATGAAGTGGTCTCCCTGGGTGTGTGAGATGTGCTGCTGCACAGGATTGTGGCATTTCAGAGCCTGATATGACTACTAGTGATCTTGCCAAGCCTGTGCATCATACAATCGATGTGTAAGGGGTTTGGCAGTATTTTATAGAAAGAGAGTAAATACTTGCCTTTAGCCTGAAGGGTGAAGACAAGGCATTCAATCTGCAGCCCTCATTTAAAACAAACAGGAGCTCGTTTCTGAGCCCCAAGGCCTTGTGGTCAATTCAAGTCCTCTCCCTCTGGAGCACCACAGTGGTTAAGTCTCTTGTGCTCCAGGAAGTACTTGGGCAGCCCTGACTGCATTAGGGATCTGATGGCATTAGCCAGTGGCATAGAGCATGGTCTCTCTCTCAACCTCTTCCACATGTCAAAGTGGGCCCAAGAGTGTGGTGGTTACCAGAGGGAAAAGGGAGTAGAAGGAGGTAGAAGAGGTTAAAGGGGGAGTAAACAGTGATGAAAGGAGACTTGACTTGGGGTGGTGAACGCACAATATAATACACAGATGATGTGTTATAGAATTGTACACTTGAAACCTGTACAATTTCTGTTCGCCAATGTTACCCCAATAAATTCAGTTACAAAAGAGTTATTGAGATTTCTTGTTGCTCAGAGTGGGGGGGGTGCCTTTTATCAAATGTGTCCTTTAGCCATCTCAATGCCCACCAGGAGGTAGGTGGGAGGAGCTTTACATCTGAGGTTCAGGAGAGTCTGGTCAGGGATCTGGGGTCATGGAGGAAATAGTTGTGTAGTCGGACTCTTGAAACTCTGGACCCATATGCTATTTGTTCCACCTGTTTCAGAGATCACGTCCCAGGGGCTGTGACCACAGTGAGACATGCCTGGGATGTCAGGATTGTCTTCATCTGGGCTGGCATGGCAAAACAGTCAGTCTTGTTTTGTGCCCAGGAGTAGGGAGGTTCTCACTTTAAATCAGAAGTCTCAGTCCTGAAATTCCAGTTCCTGGAAGCTGGAGAGCCTCTTGGATATGCTTTCATGGGCAGAAGAGGACATTCCAGGTTTCCTTCCTCTCCCCTGGCTGGTCCAGAGCATGTTGTGTGGGGATCTCGAGTGTTGAACCTTTTCTATTCATTTCCTTTCAATGCACTTCACTGGCCACAGTTAAGCATTTATTGAGTGCTGTGGTTGTGCAAGGTGTGGCATCACGCTTGTAGATTTTCTTACTGTTGTTCTCTGCCCTTCCATTTTTTTGTCAGTGGCCTTACCATCATTATTACTGCTAATAAGAGAGTAACACCAATACCCTATAAGCAAACAGCTTTCAGTCTACCCAATGCTTTCCTGATTGCTCTCTCTGATGTAAAACTCTTATTGATCCAAGTAATCCTCCATGACGATTGGCAATTTTGGCCTAAAAAAGGGACCTATAAGTAAAAGCTATACAAAGCTTTAGGATTTGGAACAAAACTCTTTAAAAAGTGACAAATTTTGATTGCTTGTGATTGATAAATGGAATTTATACTGCTGAGTTTTGGAAAACAATATTTACCAAATTACCATCTTTGCTTTGGAAAACTAGACTTTTTCTTTTACACAAAAATGTTACGAAAGAACAGGTTTTGAAAGGGGAATGAATCAGCAGATGAAGCACTTACAGCAGAGAGAAGCTTTTATAGCAAAGGCTATTCTGGGAATTTGGTTGTTTTCCTTTGTGAGGATAGATCATCATTTCTTTTTTTTGTACACAGCATTTTATCAAATGGTATTTTGGTAAATTACTGGCTTTAAATGTGATTATAAAGTGATGGAACTGAATTATAACCAGCCAAATACCATTGTTGTGCAAGAAGCAGGTGAATGATGAAGAAACAGAAATTATTGTGACCAGTAACTGTGGCCTACATCAATTTATAGTCCTGTCTTGGCTCTGAGCCCCTCTCCACCAGGGAGGTGGATGTCTCATGCATCTGTATGGGCTCCCCCATTTCACCCACCATCTCTGTGAAGACCCCAGTGCTGAGGAAGGCAGAGCCTAAAGAGATACAAGCAGGCTAAAGCCTTTCCATCTTTTTGATGGGGCCAAATTCTTGACCATGCTACCTATAGCTCTTTGTCAATTCATCAGGACACATACAAATCCTAGAATGTGTTCATCCCACCTAGAGAGGCTCAAGGTGGGAAGACCCACAGCTACACCTGTGGAAACAGTGTAATCAGTTGTTTCTGCTACCTCTTCCTTACATGGAAATAGGGCTGTCACTAGTTAGTTGGAGATGCCTGTGTGTGAATGAGAAAAAACAATCTTCCTTGGCACCAGAACTGTGCTCTGTGCTGGGCACACAACCTGAGCATGTGTAGACAGCATCCTTGAATGAGTCTGGTGGCTGCCATGACAGAGCCCAGAGCCACCTTCTGCAATGAATCAACTTCCTCCTCAGGTGCTTAGTGTGCTGCTCAAAGGCAGCTTCCAGAACTCATCAGAGAGAGCTGCCTTTCTCAAGGTCACATCCATTCTTGTGTTGACCTGGATTTCAGGGTTATGGGGGTATTTCAACTTTGGGTAACTGTGAAAGCTGTTCCCAGCCTCAGGACTCAACACATAAGGTTTGGGGCTTCCACAAGAGACTGCATCTCATCCTACTTTCTTCCTCAGCCCAATCCTTCCAGTAGGTCATGATTATAGGAGGGCTTGCTAATAAGCCTTTTGTGTGATAATCTTTACCCAGAGACAGCTTCCTGGGAATCCGGTAGGCAAAAATGAACTTACCTCATAGCATTTTTCCAGCTCCCAGCTTGGAGTATGCATCTCAGAACATGTGGTCCTCATTTATTTTCTAAATGTAGCCTATGATGACCTGGCTGGTGTAGCTCAGTGGATTGGGTGCAGGCTGCGAACCAAACGGTTGCCGGTTTGATTCCCAGTCAAGGCACATGTGTGGGTTGTGGGCCGGATCCCCAGTTGGGGGATATGCAAGAGGCAACCACACATTGATGTTTCTCTCTCTCTCTCTTTCTCCTTCCCTACTAAATATGAGTAAATAAAAAATAAATGTAGCCTACGATATTTGCAAAATGCTAGTATGATCCTGTCATACCTTACTTAGAATCTTTAATGGGCTTGTCCTTGTTCTTAGGGACACACAACAACCTCCTTCAGATGGTCACTAAGTAGGTTGAGCATAAAATTTTCCATCCAAACTGGAATAGTTTAGGCAGTACAAGAGAGAACAAAGAATACTTTAACTTTTGTAATTTAAAAAATGTATATTTGCTGAATGACAGTTGACTTTATTACAATGGTGGGCCTCTAAAATAATTCTATTAAAAATTAAAATTATATAAATATTAACATAATTTTCATTAAAGAAAAATTAATTTCATATTGATACTCAACACTAAAATAATATTAGCAGAATAATCTTTGTGGTAAATATTTAAAAATTTTATTGGAGATTTAGTGCATTTATCTTTAATATTAGATCACTGATATTTTTCTGAGCAATGTATTTTAATATGGTTTTATTTTTTATAATATTTTCAAAAATTAACTGTAGCATTCTCTCAGCTGCTTTGAGTGTATTTATGAATTATGCACCATAATCCATTCAAAGTGAAATTCTGATTCATAGATTTTTATTTCAGCAGACATTTCCTTTTACCATGATATTTTGCTCCCTCAAAATTTGTGTTCACATCATTACACAAAACAAATAAATTGAAGTTCAGTGTTGAATTTTTAAGTGCATATACAAGAACATAAACAATAATGTTTCACCTTCATCAGAATGAACTTCCAAAAGCTTTTCTTTGACTTCATGAATTGCATAAAACATTTAACATTTATTATAATTATCTGGTGTTCTATTTGAAGCATTTGACAACATTGATATAAAACTATATCATTGAACTGTTTGCAAAGTTTTTCCATTAGAGAGCCAACCTATTAATAGAGATTTCTTCACTTATTTGTCTGGGCACAAGAACACTTGAAATTGAAAATTGGCGAAAATTAATTTAGAAAATAGCTGTATGGTTTAAAGTCAAGGCACTCAGACTGAAAGTCACTTCACCTTCTGCAGCTGCTTGTGTTAAACTGGCACCATCTCAGTGAAACGGCTGACAGTCCCCTCACAGGCTGGTGTCTCTGACTTTTCTGTGGGCTCTGATGTGAACTTGTTCCTCAGGGGCATGGCAGATGGTCAATATTGGCACGTATATTGTGTGTACTGTATATTTACCACCAACATTCTTGAAAAATAGAAAATTTTCATCAAAATTGCACTTTCATTTTTAGCTTTTTGCTGCTGAATGTGTTTAATGAAAAAGTAAAATAAAAAAAAATAATTGCAGGCTTTTACAATCTCCTGGGAAGCTGTAGATGAACATTCAGATGCTCTGGGTCAGACAGTTCTGTGTCTATTTCCTGCATCTGCTTTGAGATTCCCATGTTCAGCACGAACCTGGCCAATGGTAGCCTGGAGACAGGGTGCATCCTGCAGGCTTCAACAAGCAAGTGACAAAACTGGAGAATATCAACAGGTGACAGGTGACGGGAGAAGCAGGTTTAAGTAATGTTCCCATGATGACTCGAGAGAAGGACCTAGCCACTCGTGGCCGCTGTGTCTAAGCACTTGTACCAACCAGTGCCCTGCATGCCGCCCTTGAAGAGAAGGCCATGCACCTAAACTGGAGCAAGCCTGCTTACAGTTGGAACCAGGGAGGAGAGCTCTGCTGAACCATTTCACTTTATTTCGGTGCAACTAGCAATAAAGATACTTTGTCAAAAATTGAAAAAAAAAAAAAAGGAAACAAATACTAAATCAAATGTCTACAGTCAGGACCTTCCCTTTGCAACTGGGACATATGGTAACGTTACATATCGGACCTTGCAGGTCCTGGCCCGTACTGACCTCTTCTACTTCATGATAGAAGCACTTGTCACCCATGCACGGGGACCTTAATGTGACCATCTGACCTGTGCCTGACTACATTCCAACACTTCATCCCGGTAGGCACAATGATCGGGGCGGATTTGGTCCACCATTTTCGCTGTCCCTGACATATGGACAATGCTAGAACATATCTGTTAAACCAGTCAGAGGAGTTATCCTAGCCCCCAGCATTTCGAGTCAGTTCCAGAAGCTCAAGTCTTCCCAGTCAAGGCCCCAGACATTGTGCGGGGACATATCCTCACTGCTGTGTCCCATGCAAGTGTCTGACCTAGAGTCCAGGAGCATGAAAAACGGCGGACACTTTATTCCGGTGAGTGTCTGTGGTTTGTTATGCAGTGTTACATAAAAGGAAAGGCTGTGAAACTGAGATGAGTCTTACAAGTTACACCTTAGATATGATGAAATATGCTAGCAAATGAAAATGTAATTACAGAAAGATACATATATACTCACATATGGTTTGCCTCTATTATGTATTTATCTCCTGGCCTTTGCTGGCCCCCTTAGACTGTGACCACTTCCAGCCTATTTTCACCCTCATCACTAGTTTATGGGAACGGGGGTGGAATTTGAGGAATAATTCCCCCTTCCTGGAAATGTTTTGCATGGTTGTCACCCAGGCAAGAACAGACTAACTTTGGGTCTCCATATCTTTGCTTTAGGGGACAAAGGGTCTTCATCTATGTTGCATATGCATGTTCAAACATATGAAGAAGGGCATGCATAGATGTTGAGTGGTAGCCAATGATTGGACCGTGATTAAGCCATTTCCCTCAGTTTCAAACCCTCCTTAGTATCTGCAGACCACATTTCTCCTGTGTTATGTGCTCCCTCTCCGTCTCTGCCCAAAGGACTCACACTCTGGCACACTGCTGGTCCCAGTCTTCAGTTTTTTCCATAACTTGAGCTCTGTGGGGCGCCTTCCAAGTTCTGCAGCACCAGAAAGAGTATGATCTAATAAAGCCATTTGTTTCCAGCCCTGGGAATGGTGGCTGATCCTTCAGTTACCACCTCAGTGCCATCTCTGTGCCTTCTCAGCCCTGCAAAACCTAATCAAGCCCCTGCATTCAGTGGTCACTGTTACAATGACTGGAATGCTTTCTGTTTTCTGTACTGCAGCCTGACTGATCCAGTATTCTTCAAAATAAATGTAAGAATAAAGATGAGACTCAACTGGGGAATACAGTTGAGGGAAGCTTTTTCAATTGATGATAATATTACAGCTGACAAAACTCAAGAACTATGGCAAAGATGAGAGTAGGTGTTTTGATTTAAAAGATATGAAGACGAGCATATTTACAAAATGAGAAAGTCAATTCTGTACTAGGAAAGAAGAGATAAAAATACTGAGAAAGAATAATTGGTCACATCGAGTCCCAGAAGGATGAACTTGACTTAGAAAAAAAGAGAACACAAAGGAAGAAGGGAACAAAAATATGTTTACAAGTGAGAAGCAAGAGAATTCCTACCCATGTTCCTGAGAAATAGAAATTAAGGCTGTTTGAGAATGAGATTATTGGATGGGGTTGGGTTGATAAACAAAGTAAGGTATATGGCAGCTGAGAGGGAAAATGTTCTAGAAACTCAGGATTGGGTAGATGAACGGTTGCCAAGCAGCACTGAGGGCAGGGGCTTCAGATGGCGCGATGTGCAGTGGAGCAGGTGAGAGTGACAGAAAAGCTTTGGAGCTCCAAGTAGCATTTGTCAGGTGTGGATGACAAGGATGACACAGAGGGAGGGCAGGGATGGCACACATATTTTTTTAAACCTGTTTCACATCAAAGGTCTCCCGTCCTTTCTCACAGCCATCTAAATTATTGTCGTTTCGAGTTTCTCTGTCATCTCAGCAAGTTCCGTTGAGTGGTGAGCAAGTCTTAAGGGGCATTTCCAGAGTAATTTCCTTCCTCACCAAGTTCAGTTCACAATGACTTCCTCGGTTTCTCGGAATGTGTTTAATGATGCTCAGGGGACACGGGTGGCTTCACTTCACAGTGAAGAAAGGTCTAAAAATAAAGATAGTTTGGAAATGTGTGTGTAAGTAGACTCTCTTCTGAAATTCAATCCAGGTACTTTTCTGACTTATAATTTTGTCATACTGTATTTTAAAACTCTCATCCTGTCGTCCTTCTGCCCACCTGTGCCACCCCACCTTTGTCATTTCACCTAAGCAAACCCATAAATGTAAGAAGGGAGTTCACTTTGATACGTCAGCGGATGGGTCAGAAGAAATATAAAGAAATCACACCAACTCTCTCATTTGAACTTTAAATTTAGGTTCCTTGCGGAATATTTAGAAATTGACAATTGTTTAGACACTCAGGGCCCTTGGTCCTGGACCTGACTTCTCTCTCCTGGCTCATGCAGGTATCTAACAAGAAATGTTTACTCTTCATCACAGGAATTAAAAGTGGTAATGAGATGATTAGAAGCATCCACTGGAGATAAATTCCCAGTTAACAGTTCCTGTCATCTGGTTCACCCCATCTTTGGGGACCCAGAGCTTCAGCTTGTGTCCAGTGTCCTGCAGGGAGGGAGTCAGGGGCAGCTCTGCTTATGACAGGTTTGTTACCAATCCCCTCCCAACCCCCAGGACAACAGAGGCTATTTCTGAAGACACACAAATCTGCCACTCACACTGAGTCTTGATTCCATTATTATTAGTCCCATGTGACTTGATATAGCTCTGACTATATTATATTGTTTGCTCATTAGTCATTCTATTCAAAGTTCCATGTAGAAAGACAAGAGAGCATGTATGATATAATATACTGCAGTATCTAAGAGTGTGTGTGTGTGTGTGTGTGTGTGTGAGAGAGAGAGAGAGAGAAAGAGAGAGAGAGAGAGAGAGCGAGCATGCTTGGAAGTAGACCTTGAAGGTACTACAATGGTAAGGGATGTACATGCCCCTTCCAACACCATACCACAGGCATCCCCATCCTCCAGGGAGGTGAAAGGCAGGCTCTTTGAGACCTTCCTCTTGGAGCCCTGCTGCTTTATCCTTATTCTCTCTGCAGTGTGCCCATGCCGTCAAAACAAGCCATGCACCCACCCTAGAATACAGGGTGTGCTGTTATGTTGGGGTTTATCTCCCACTTTGAAGATACTGGCTCAGTGCCTCTTGGGAGACAAGTAGAAAATAACTTCTTTTCTTACTGTTTAAAGCTGCTGACAAAACAGAGGAAGAGAGAGGGTGCATTGCCACAGACTGAAAGCAGAAGGAAAGCCCATCCCTACCCTATTCTGGAGTCTTCCTGAGGGCCGAGTCTCAGCTGCAAACCTGAGCAGAGGCACCTGAGCCCATGACCCCTCTGTCCCTGATCTCTCTCCACAGTTATGGGGAAGGGAGTGGGAGGTCCTGCTAGTGTGGTTCTGGCCACTGGGTTTTCTCTGCAAGCCTGTCCAAGGCCTCTGAGGAATCCCACCTGTCAGTGATCATTTAAAAACCCTCTGAGGAGGAGAGATTACTGAGGAAAGGGCACATCCTAAATCAAATCAAACCTTTTCAGAGACAATAGAATTCTGAGCTTTGAGGGCATGGAGACTAATGCACAGGAAATAGGATCAATTTAAGCTCTCAACTGAGCTCTGAAATTGAGGGCTCTTGAAGTGCCCCTGTTTCAGATTCACCAGCCATGGCCATGTCTGAAGGGCTTGGAACAGCTAATGGAACTTAATATCATGATGCCCAGGGAAAAGCAGGGGCTCTGAAGTCAGAGAAGGGCCTCAAACTCTGGCCCTGACTGCTGTGATCATGCTCTCTTGGGCAAGTTTCTCCTTTCTGGTCCTCACTTTGTTTGCTATCTGGGATAACAATGCAAACATTGCTGTGAGAATAAATAGCAACATTTATAAATAAATGTGTGGCTCCAGTGCTGGTGCCTGAGTCATGGTAGTGGACACTTTGTAAATGTTGGTGCAGAACATATTAATTCAAATATGGCTATTTCAGCTTTTTAAATTTTTTTTTCAAAATGTAGATTTTTGGAACTTGGTTTTTGAGACTGGAAAGAAGAGAAACAGGTGAGAAACTACAGTCCAAACCACTGAAATAATAATAATGTAGTATAAAATAATATTTATATACTTTATATACAGTTCATGTGATATATAGTATAACAATATAACAAAGACACTGTGGTCCAGAAGGCTAAGGAGGACCTCCCTCTGCCACTGGATGGGAACCTGGGACACAGCTGGGCCTCCCTGGGACTTCCGTTTTCCCAGGAGCAGAGTAAGAGCTTTGATCTAGACCAAGGGTGTCAAACTCACTTTCACCGGGGGCCACATCAGCCTCACAGTTGCTTTCAAAGGATCGAATATAATTTCTGCTCCTTAACAGTTTAGGAGTACTTACATTTATACAGTCTGAAAATTATTTTGGCCCTTTGAAGGCAACCATGAGGCTGATGGGGGCCCCTGTGAAAGTGAGTTTAACACCCCTGATCCAGACTGTGTGTTAGAATGGACATTGACTTACAGCTGGTGATCTGAGCCAAGGTTGATCTTGCCACCAGAGGCGTTTAGCAATATCTGAAGACATTTTTGGTTGTCACAACTAGAAGAATCTTCTGTCATCTAGTGGGTATAGACCAGAGCTGCTGATAAACATCCTTGAAGGCACAAAAAAGCCCCAATAACAGAGGATTATCCAACCCAAAATTTCAATTCTACCAAGGCTTTTTAGGTGTAGGAAATGGAGAGAGAGAAAGAGAGAGAGAGAGAGACAGAGAGAGGGACAAGAAAATTGATTCCAAGGATAGGCAAGTCTCAGAAGTTTTGAAAATTATTCTTGACTTAGGGGAAAAATATCAAGAAGATAATACTCTTGCATGTATTTTAAATAAATATATTTAGTATGCTTTTAAGGAAAGAGCTTTATGAAATCTGAACACACACGGAAGATGTTA
>VMDR010033824.1:0-11243 GCA_007922815.1 Macrotus californicus
AGATTATGTAAAAATTTAAAGCTTTTGTTATGTTTGGCTAAATTGCCTGCCAGAAAGATGGCATGAATGTTCCACCCCCGTTTTTTTTCCACAGCACATTTTTTGTTGCCAATGTTAGCACCTTGGCAGTAGACTGCATAGACCCACTGTGGCAATTCTTCTACTCCTTGGTATGGTTTATAGGACCTAGCACAATGCTGCATACACATTAGGCCCTCAGAGATATTTGCTGATTTAATATCTTTCATAATGCGTTCTTTGAAACTCTGGTCTGGGGTTGGTGGGAAACAAAATCATCAAAATATTAGTGTGCTTTCACCCTGAATTATATCACTGACATCTAGTAAATAGTAAGGACTTGAGGAAATGGACAGTTGTGTTTTAATGGAGAGGAAGGGCTGGGGAAAAGTCTAGAGGCTCTAAAGTGGGAAGCCAAATCCATCTGAGGTTTCTGGGAACAGATGGAAGGGGCCTGGAAAACCGAGGATTGCTGTGAAGGAAGGTGGTGCCTGGGGCAACAGGGTAGTTGTTGGGAAGTGGGAGAGAGGAAACTTTTTGCTTAATACTGGCTTCCCACTTACCCCGCCCCCTGCTTAAGGACTCAGGATGTTAATCAGCCTGGTGGCTTTTATGTAAAACATCAGTGTGCCAACTTCTCCCAGCAGAAGTCTGGGCGTAATTATACTGAATTGTGCTTTTATGTTTTTATTTGGGAGGGTCGCTTTTCATCTGCCTTTGTAAGTTTCCCCTTTCATGTCCTGCACGTGGCTATTACTAAGTCAATTGGGACCAGTGGCCAGAGGTCTGGGCTTCCCATCATTACTGCTCCTTCTACTCTCTGCCTGAAATATAAACAGGGCAGGTGACCACACATGCCCCAGTGCTCTCTGAGAGGAGCCTGCCATGGTTTCAGAAAAGAGCAGGCCATGGCCGGCTCTGTTTAATCACCAGATGTGATTAAATAATAAAAATATGTGAGCCTTTGAAAAATTATACCAGGCTCTTCTTGGATGACTTCATGTCATTTCATTTAATTTTTCTGCAAACCTGGTAGGATAGATCCTTATTATCCCCATTTTACAGTTGAGAAAATGGATTTAATTAACTTACCTGGATCCCCTAGTTAGTATGTCGCACACAGATCTAGGGTTTGAAATTGGATTTGAAATCCCCTCTATCTTATGCCAAACACCTGCGGCTAATCACTGCCTGATTTGGAGCACACAGGGCAATGTGCCCTTCTTGAATCTATTTTATGGGTTGCATGTCTTATTTTCTTAGATTCCACCATTTGAGATTTAGTCCCTTGGATTATGATGGCTTTTCCTACCCACAGATCCCTTTTTAAAAGGTGTCTATCCAAAGGAGCAGCAATGGCTTTAAACACATCAGATAACGTTTGGGTGGAGGAAAATGGGCTATTAGCTTAATTCCTGCAAACAAAGAGCATGGGCAATTAATTTAGTTTCCTCAAGGTAATAAGTTTTGGAGAATCAGAGGCACAAAGGTCCAAGGAAGGATAGATTAGGTCAAGTGTGAATGTTATATTGGTGCCCTCAGTGGTTTGCTACCATTAAGATAGCCAGCCCTCTGGGGCCTTATCCACTGTGTTTGCATTCCAGATGATGTTACATGCAGTAAACAATGCATTTTAATTCTCGGAGGCCTCTGACTCAAGGTTCTATAGCCTTTCTTGTCTCCTTGGAAGTTCCCTTTAGTTTTCCTGATTGCAGGTAGATTGTAATATATCATGATGGAGTTTTTTTCAGCAGCAGGCTGGGACAGTATGCTCTCACAGGCCCTTTGAATACATTTTAATAGGTATTTGTTTAAACTATCAGGAATTTGTAAGATGAAACAATAATAGTTTTGAATGCATATTACAATGCAGCCACAGTGCTAAGCACTTTCCCTGCATGATCTCATTAAAGTTTCCTGAGTCTGAGAACAAACACTGTCCCAGAAAGACTGACTTGTTTGCAATCACAAAGATAGTAGCGGAACAAGGATTTAGGTCTGGTCTGACTTCAGGGTCTCATAACCATTCCTGGTGGTAGCTATAGTTATTTAATAATAATAATTGATCTAAATATAGATATTGGGGCCCCAAATAAAGGTGCTAGAGTGTTTATTGACCAGCAGCATGGTCTGTGCCATCATTTTGCTTATAGGTTCCTGGTTAATTTAACTATCAATAATTATCAATAAATGGCATATTTATAATGATAATATTTAATATAATTAAATAATACATTAATAATAATTATTATTACCTTTATAGTTGTTTTTATTTGTAGCAGTAGCCAACATCTTGATAATTCAATAAACAGATACTCACCGAGGGCTTCCTACATTGGTACAATATGTGTTCCTTGCTTTCTTTGTGCTTATATTTTAGTGACAGAAACAGGCATTAAAAAAAATCTCACTGGTGACTATGTAATTACAGAGATAAATGATTAGAACAGAAAGAACATGGTTCTCAGTGAGTAAATTACAAAAGAACCTGAAATAGGCGGTGGGCTGCGATCAGGGAAGGAAGGCTTCCCTGAAGAAGAGAAATAAAGATGAGTTGGAATGAACTGGGTGAGTAGGGGGTGGGAGTGCAGAGCTGAAATGTGCATCTCAGGGAAGAGAGAAGCAGTGAGAAGTCATTGAAAGGTTTAAGTAAAGGTGTGCCAAGATCAGATTTACATTTTAGTAAGACCATTTGAGTCAATGGGACAATGGATTGGAGGGGAGCAAAAGTGGAGGTCAGGGGACCAGTTAGGAATAGTCCAGGCTACAGACAGAGACTCAGACTGGGGTGGTGGCATTGGAGATGCAAATGAATTTTGGAGGTGACAGATTTCTTGGAGGTAGTGCTCATGGAACTTGGTGACAGATTCAATAAGAAGGTGCAGATGGGAGAGGGCAGTGTGCTGTTTAATCTTTACAGGTACCTAATTCAGGGAGGTGTTACTATTCTCCCTCTTTTACAAGTAAAGAAGGTGAGACATCTCATTGTTTTAGCGTAAAGTGTACAGACTTTATAGGACTCTCAAGACACTATATAACCTAGGCTCTGTTGACTTACATATCCCCATCTTCCCTCTGCGCTTAGCTCAGTAGTTTTCTGGGCTCCCGCTACTGTGGCCTTTCAGTCCCTTGCTATATGCCAAGCTCCTTCTACTCTTAGAGCCTTGCACATGCTGTTCACTTGACCTGAAATGAACTCAGCTTTGCCTGGCTTATCCCTCCTTGGAGAAACCTTTGACCTACCAGACTGGGTTAGGCCTTTAGGTTACCTGCTCTGATAGCACTCTGCACTTTTGCACTTACTACAGTTTTATCTACTTTCTTGTGTGATTATTTTTGGAGTGTTTCACCTACAAAACTGTACGCTCCAAAGAAGGGATCTCGCCTGTCTTATTCACCTCTCTATTCCCAATGCCTAGCATAGGTCTCAGCATATAGTAAGGATTAGACCATTCAATTAATATGTTGTACACATATTTGTTGAATGAACGAGTAAGGCTTATACAGGCTAAGTTAACCCGCCTTCTGTGGAACAGATAGTAAGTAGCTGATGCAAGACTTCAACTGTCTAGCTAACAGTAGAGCCCAAGCTCTAATCACTGTCCCAGGCTGTCACTGTGTTTGCAATGGAAACATGACAATGGCTGTATAGCAATTGCTGGGGAACCTAGAATCAGTTTTCTTTTTCCTCTCCTCCCCTCTCCACCCTTACCTTCCACTTCCCTCCTCTTCCCTCTTTTCTTCCTCCCGTCATGGTTTCCTGCCTGCCTCCCTGCTTCTCCACCTCCCTGTCTTTCTCTCTATCTCTTTTATAAGATTTGTGAGGGCTATTAGAGGTCATCTTGTCCAACCTGCACATTTTACAAATAATGAAACTAAAGCTACACCAAATTGCCAGCCTAAAGGCTGTAGTTATTGCCAGACTTAATAGATAACTTTAGCTTTTATGGTGGGCAAAATTTTAGCAAAATCAGTGGAGATCTAATTTATTTCAATGTTGTTTACCCAATATCTGTTTGTTATAACTAGGTTAGTGTCATCACTGACCTGGGCACATGTTGTGTTTATTTCTCCCTCAGTAGCATGACTCACACTGGTCCCTTTGCCTGGGATTTATTCTTTCTGTCCGGTCTATCTGATTCATCCTTCAATCCCCAGCTCAGTTCTTACCTCTTCCATGCAGACTCCCTTCCTATTCTGGTTCCTGAACTCACACAGCAGTCTGTATCACTCATTTAGGACATAATCACAGGTACTTTCATTTAACCCTTTTGGTACGAGCGCTCTTTCCACCGCTACACTCCTGCTGTACGAGGTGCCGCGCCGAAAACGTGCACATAGCACATGGTCAGTCCGCCTTTGTGTGAAGACTTTCCTAACCTTATATAAGATCTATGCTTAATAAAACAATGCTTTTTTCCAAGTGTTGTTTGTAACTTTAATATTAAGAGATAATTATATAAAATTCTATCAATTATATAAGTAAAATTTATAAAAATTATATACAGATGGATGCCGGACATATCTGGCGCTCGTGCACACAGGTCATCGGATGGGCGCTGGATATATCCGGCACCCGTACCGAAAGGGTTAAAGATTCTCAGGTATGTTTTTCTTACCCACAGAGTGCCCTTTCCTCAAGATCATTAAGGGCAGGTACCATAACATGTGACTCTTTTGTAATTTGTTGATTCCTAGAAAAGCACTGGACACATAGTGGATACTCAAAGAATAATTCTTGAATGAATGAATGATGTAAACAAGAAAAAATGAAATGGTAAACTCTGCCATCTTGTGGCTATTAGCCTTAAGTGTTGCAATTTCCACTGCATTTTTTTTTTTTAGTGTTGAAATTACAAAAGTGGCACATGGTAAGAAACAAAGCTTATGATGGTAAATTGTGGAAAGTTTCTTTTTCTTTTGCACAATATACCGATGGCATTATTAATGAAATATTTCATAAGAGCAAACAGAGATTGAAGGAAACCAAAAACCAAACTACGCATATGCCTAAGAACTGAATATAGACCTGGGAAATATTGATTGAATTTTCTCAGATACAATCCCTGGTTTAAAAGTGCCAAGTAAAAGAAACTGTTCCACATGTACAACAGTTTAGAACTCTGATTGCATAACCACCTTCTTATTTGGAGGGGGTGTCTATTAAGAGACCTTTTATAAAAGTCATCTGTTGAAGAGAATTTCTGCCTTTGTGTTAACAGTTTTGGAATCCAGTCTTAGTTTTGCTGAGCAACCTGTGTGAAGCCCATAACCTCTCCTGTGTCATTTGTCTTTTCATTTTTAAAAAAAGATTTTATTTATTTTTTATTTTTTTCATCTAAAAACATGAGTTTTAATGATGATGTAGTATTCTTTTTTTAAAAAAACATTTTATTAATTATGCTATTACAGTTGTCCCAGTTTTTCTCCCCTTGATCCCCCTCCTCCCTGCATCCCCTACTATAGTTCATGTCCATGGGTCGCACATATAAGGTCTTTGGCTTCTCCATTTCCCATACTATTCTTAGCCTCCCCCGGTCTATTTTGTACCTACAATTTATGCTTCTTATTCCCTGTACCTTTTCCCCCATTCTCACCCCACCCCTCCCTGCTGATAACCCTCCATGTGATCTCTATTTCTTGATTCTGTTCCTGTCCTACTTGTTTGCTTAGTTTGTTTTTGTTTTTGTCTTTGTTTTTTTTTTCTTTAGGTTCAGTTGTTGATAGTTGTGAGTTTGTTGTCACTTTACAGTTCATATTTTTGATCTTCTTTTTCTTAGATAAGTCCCTTTAACATTTCATATAATAAGGGCTTGGTGATGATGAACTCCTTGAACTTGACCTTATCTGGGAAGCACTTCATCTGCCCTTCCATTCTAAATGAAAGCTTTGCTGGATAGAGTAATCTTGGATGTGGGTCCTTGGCTTTCATGACTTGGAATACTTCTTGCCAGCCGCTTCTTGCCTGCAAGGTTTCTTTTGAGAAATCAGCTGACAGTCTGATGGGCACTCCTTTGTAGGTTACTGTCTCCTTTTCTCTTGCTGCTTTTAAGATTCTCTCCTTATCTTTCATCTTGGGTAATGTAATTATGATGTGCCTTGGTGTGTTCCTCCTTGGGTCCAACTTCTTTGGGACTCTCTGGGCTTCCTGGACTCCCTGGAAGTCTATTTCCTTTCCCAAATTGGGGAAATTCTCCTTCATTATGTTTTCAAGTAAGTTTTCAGTTTCTTGTTCTTCCTCTTGGCCTTCTGGCATCCCTATGATTCGGATGTTGGAACGTTTAAAGTTGTCCTGGAGGTTCCTAAGCCTCTCCTCATTTTTTTGAATTCTTGTTTCTTCATTGTGTTGTGCTTGAATGTTTATTTCTTTCTTCTGGTCCACACCATTGATTTGAGTCCCAGTTTTGTTCTCATCCCTGTTGGTTCCCTGTCCATTTTCCTTTATTTCACTTAGCATAGCCTTCATTTGCTCATCTAATTCGTGACCAAATTCAACCAATTCTATGAGCATCCTGATTCCCAGTGTTTTGAACTGTGCATCTGATAGGTTACTTATCTCTTCATTGCTTAGTTGTATATTTTTCTGGAACTTTTATCTGTTCTTTCATTTGGGCCATATTTTTTTTTGTCTTGGTGTGCCTGTTACATAGTAAGGGGTGGAGCCTTAGTTGTTCACAGGGTGGGGGGCGGCAACCCACATTGCTGTGTTGTGGCTCTGTTTGTGGGGGAGGGATCAAAGAGGGAACAGTGCCGCTTGCTCAGCTCTCTACTGACTTTCAGTCACTTCTGCCTCTACCCACAAGCAAATTGGGCCCTTCTGGTGCTGATTCCTAGGTGAGTGGTTTTGTGTACATTCTAGGACCCTGTAGGTCTCTCCAACGAACTCTCCTGTGAGGCCGGGAGTTCCTCTTGCCTCCTGAACACCCACAGGTTTATTCAGTCAGAGCACAGGTGGCAAACACAAGGCCTGTGGGCCGAATCCAGTCCTCCACCTTGTTTTATCCACCCTGGCACCTTGTTTCTATCCAGCAGCAGTGCCGAGCTCCTTGCCCCTAGTTAAGGAGCAGTTACATATATACAGTCCTAAATTACACTGGGTCCTTTGGAGGCAACTGCGAGGCTGATGTGGCCCCCAGTGAAAATGAGTTTCACATCCCTGAGTCAGAGGTTTTAAGGATTTATTTCCCTGCACTGGAACCCTGGGTTGCATTGTCTGTCTCACTCCTCAGTTGTTCCTCCTGGTTTATCCGCAGGCAAATGTGGGACTGCCCGCTCCGCCAGCTGTTGCTTTACCTGCCACATTCCTCCAGCTGCTGACTTGTGGAGAATCCTCTCTGCCCCTCCTACCGGTCTGGATGAATGTTTCTTCTTTAATTTCTTGGTTGTTGGACTTCCATACAGTTTGATTTTCTGGCAGTTCTGGTTGTTTTTTGTTTTTCAATTTGTTGTCCTTCTTTTGGTTGTGCGAGGAGGCAAACTATCTACCTATGCCTCCATCTTTATTTATTTATTTTTAGACTGAGGGGAAGGGAGGGAGAAAGAGAGAAATATCAATGTGTGGTACCTTCTCCAGCGCCCCTTAGTGGGTGGGGACCTGGCCCACAACCCAGGCATGTGTCTTGACTGGGAATCGAACCGGTGACCCTTTGGTTTGCAGGCTGGCACTCAATCCACTGTGCCACACCAGCCAGGGCCTCATTTTTCTTATCAGTTAATTTGCTACCCAATTCAGTTCCAGTGCTGTTGTCAGACTCTGTGAGACCAGAGGATGAAGATTCTTAGAAAGTGTTAAAAAGATATAAGGGGGGACGAAGATGATGGCCAAATAGGTGGAAGCTGAGTCCACTTGTTCTTTCACCCAACTCGGACACCTGGCTGATCTTCTGAAAAATAAACTGAACATTCAATGGAATCTTAGCTGATACGAAGTTTGGAAGCCAAGGAGTACAGAAGACTCTTCACAGTGGGTTGTAAGGAGATTTTATAGGTGGAAGGGGAAACACCCAGTGCATGGTGCCTGCAGCCATGGAGTGCCTGGTCAGAGATGGCAGCTTTGTGGCTCCCTTCCTTCCCAGGGCAAGGAACCCCCAGACCCAGGCTGTGAGACATTTTGATAAACAAAGTCTGGGAAATCCAAGCTACAATACACATAACAAGCAGCATACCTGTAGCTGCAGCAGCAAATGCCAACCAGGAGCGTGCCAGAGAGAGAAGGGGACTCTGTCTGTGCCTGGGTCAGGCAGAGGAGGCTGTCCATGCCCAGCTATGACTGTGAGCAACTATTGGCTTTTTGGAGAGGTGGTGTGTATGGAAATCTGGACAGTGACTCAGTGCTACAGTGGAGTGCCCATAGAAACTTTTTAAAAGGGGAGCTGAGGCGTTCTCTGCAGAGACCCTGCATGCAGCTGCCCTGTCAGCAAGGAGAAAGGACTGGGTGCGGTTTGTTCCCACTCAGGGCAGCTGGGCAGATTGATCAGAGAGCTGCCAAGTGAGGGGATTTCTCGGCTTAAAAAATATTAGTTGTAAGGTTCAGGTAAAGTTGTGCACCACACTGCTTAGAAAGGTCAGTGCCCCAACATTATAACGGAGTCAATCCAGCTTTGTCAGAGACTGCTTCTGGCAGACGTCAAGAGTGTTCAATGAAGAAGAGGGAACAGGAGTTAAGAAACATCATAGAAATGTCATTTGTTCAATCTGATTTTAGCAGTGCATGCAAATGAACAGCAGTGACAGAAGTAAATTATTAGAACTAAAGAAACAGGAAAGAGGAGGACACAGATCCCACTTTGAGCTAAAAATCCATAAGAACAGACATTTTCAGTCAGGAGTGTCAAACTCATTTTCACCGGGGTCACATCAGCCTTGTGGTTGCCTTCAAAGGCACGAATGTAGAGCTCCTTGCCCCTAGTGAAGCAGTAGTTACATTTATACAGTCCTGAAATTACATTTGGCCCTTTGAAAGCAACGTTGACGCTGATGTGGTCCCTGGTGAAAATGAGTTTGACACCCCTGTTTTAAGTCCTTATATACCTATCCATCCATCCATCCATCCATCCATCCATCCATCCATCCATCCATCCGTGTGTCCATAAATCAAGTATTTACTGAGCATCTACTATGAGTCAGGCACTATTTTAGGTACCAGGAATATAGCAGTGAGGAAGCCACATACAGACTTTAGAGTCATGGAACTTTAATTCGAGTTGTGGGTGTAGGGACATAATTCTGCCACAGTGTCCTGGGGACCTTGAATATTTCCACACAGGCCACATTACCAAGGCTCAATCACAGTCTGACTCAAGTCTTGCAGGAGTGCCCTGTAATCTTCTCTAGAACATGGAACAATACTGTGAGGAGCTGTACCAAGACCATTTGTCATCTACCCCTGTCTTGTGGGAGGCTGCCATGAGGCAGTTTTTCGGATCATAGGCTGGTGCTCAATCCACTGAGCCACCACAGCCAGGGCCATGAGGCAGTTTTTCATTTGCCTTCCTGATTCTGGTGAGGTATAATGCTTCTCACCATTGTGCACACTCTCCCAGCTCAGTATAGCTGCCGTAAAAACGGCTTGGCTTTTATTTAGAGTTGGCTCCTCCACAAGAGAGTGACCCACTGCTCGGGTCATCTGTCATCTGGCCCTTGCAATTCAGTGTCATCCTGTGGGACTAGAGACATAGGATGCTGATACCATGAGGGTTTCGCTTTTGTTGCCCATGTAAGTAATAAACTGTATTCATTTGAGCTTGTGCGCTTCTTGGCTGAATGTGTGGAAGTATAATAAAACGGCCTAGCAGCTGCCAGTGCACTGCTGCTTAGGGGCTGCTTGACCGCTTGATAGTAGACACAGACCCATGCCAATTAGACAGAAAAACAAAATTATTACAAATTGTGATAAATACAGTGAATCCTAAAATACCAGCTGTACATGAGCGTATAAATCTCCAAAACTTTGGAGACTAGGGAAAGGCCTTATATATGGATGAATTTCAATTAAGAAATGTAGAAAACGGAGAAAAATACAATATCATCATTAGACAAACACCACAATAATAATTGTTGTGGACAAAATGGATGCTAAAATCAGTGGGTGAAAGTTTGAGAGCAAATGGGATATTTGTGTACTCTCAAAGAATCTCCACCAAGATATTTATTAGTTTCAAGGGAAAAAATAGTGACTTTACAGTGGAAAAACCCAGTGCCCTCTGTTTGAGAGGCAATACATGGAGGTTGGGTAATGAAAGGAATCCTGGCCCAGGTGGGTCTGCTGGGTCTGCGGACTTAGCTGATGGTCATTTTCCTAGTTCCAGGCTGTATAATTGGATTAGAAAATGTAGCAGTTGGCAGAACCCTCACGTATGAGAGGGAACCCCAAAACAACGGAATTATTTTTTGGAGGGCAAGCCCCTTGTAGTACAGTCTTCCCCTGCTAAGTGAGTGTCCCAGGAACCCATGTGTATCAGTACACCAGCTGGCACTGTGGCAAGAGGCTGCATTCAGCTTCAGTGAAGTTTTCTTGAAGACTGGATGTGTTTGCCAATTTCATCATGGGGGATGTATGAGCTCACCTGTGCCTGCCACACTGCACTGAGTGCTCAGCAGTTTTTGACCAAAAACGGCATGATCCCCCATGCCCCCACCCTCCCTGTTCACCTGATCGCATCACAAGCAACACTTGTTTTGTTTCCCTGGGTGGAAAAAGGGAAACGTTTTGCTGATGTGGAAGAGGTGAAACAAAAAACAGCAGAGACACAAAAAGGCATCAGAATTGATGAGTTCAAAAACTGTATTGCATCAAATGCAGAGTACTTTAAAGGTAACTGAAGTTTAAACATGTAAGAATAAATACACCATTTTTTATAAATTCCTTTTTTTGGGGGTTCTCATCTTGTAGGTTCCTTGACCAATAGTAGGATAAGAGCTATTGTAGTAGGGAAGGCCAAGTACAAACTTCAGAAACTTCTTATTCCCACCTACCAAGATAATAAGTAAATAAAATTTAAAAACCATATTTCTTCACAGAAAAATTGCAGAATTAAGTGCTCTTCATCACTTATACATTGCTTCTCGGCCCTTTGGCTAAGGTCAGGTGTCAAAGACTTACACAGTGCCATGCCCATCAGGTACCTATATTTTTTCTTTATAAATAATTTTCCTTCCTTCCTTCCTCCCTTCCTTCCTTCCTTCCTTCCTTCCTTCCTTCCTTCCTTCCTTCCTTCCTTCCTTCC